>VXBC01008319.1:21415-35642 GCA_013399945.1 Ploceus nigricollis
ATTTATTTTATTTTATTTACTTACTTATTTATTTCCAAAGTTGGGCAGAACCAGTTTCTTAGAACAGGTTTCTTCTCTTTTCCTCCCTCACACTTTTCCCTTCTCCTGGATCTCAGAAATCCCGGTGAAGTTTGCCAAGAAGCTGGAGGCCGTGAAAGCTGAGATTGGTGGCAGCGTGTCCCTGAGCTGTGAGCTGAGCCACGCCAAAGGGAAGGTGACGTGGAGCAGGAATGGTGTGGAGATCAAGCCCAGCAAGCGTTTCCAGATCCGTGAGGAGGGAATCAAACGAACCCTGACGATAACGGGGATCCGGGCTGAGGATGAGGGAGAATATTCCTGCGAGTCCAGGGATGACAAGAGCAGCATCACCATTGTCCCCAAACGTACGTCTCTAATGGTGACAGTGTGGAGGGATCCCTGGGTTTTGTCCTCAGCTGTTACAACCCTGCCAAGCTGAATTTGTTCATGTGTCTGGGGTGACTCCTGTGTTGAGAACAAAATGCAGAATTCCCCTCTCAGTGTCAATGGAATCTCTATTTGTGAAAAACATCATGACTGTGAGACCTGTTGGGCTCAGGTCTCTTAATATTGACCTTCATATTGCATTTGAGGCTGGAATTCATTTTCCCAAATAAAAGATGGGATTTTATTTCCCCACTTTTTTTTGCTTCTCTTTGTACACAAAATTTACTCAGACATGGGAAATGTGATGATCCACTTTTGTGATCACTTACTGTATTTACTATTTATTACTGTATTTACTGAGTTTACTGTATTTATTTGAGTACAGTATTATACTGTACTCAAACTGCTGCTTCCAAGAAAGTCATGGAAGCTTTTGGCTGTTTGAAGGTGCTCATGCCATGCCTCAAGGACATGCTTCTGAATGTTTTACCTCTATCTATCAGCTCCCAGAGTGGTGAAATTTGTCACAAGTCTCAACAGCGTGGTGTCTGAGGAAGGAAAAGAGGCCGTGTTCAAGTGCACCGTCTCCCCCAGTGACGCCGTGGTCACCTGGCTCAGGAATGGTGCCAAGATTGAAGCCAGCAGGAAATACGTGATCTCTCAGAAGGACACCAACCACAGCCTCACCATCACTGACCTGACACTGGAAGATGCAGCTGAAATCACCGCCAATGCTGAGGGCGTGGAAAGCACAGCCAACCTCAGAGTCAGAGGTAAGAGGTGGCAGTGCCCCTTTGACAGGCTGGAAATGTCACCCTGCCCAAGACACAGGTGTGGAATTAGATGGCCTTTAAGGTCCTTTCCATTCTATGACAATGTTGTTTTATGTGGCTTTCCCTCTAATTAATTATGTTAGCAGCAGGGAATTTCTGCTTTAGCATCATTAAATAGGAATGCCCAGAATGCTTTGGGTTTGGAGGTACATGAGCCACTGGTTTAATTTTCTTTCAAAGCCTGTTTTCTAGATCTTCTACATTCCTACTAATATTTCCTCTCTTGCAGAGGCCTCAATCTCCTTCCAGAAGAAGCTGGAGCCCAAAACAGTTGAAGAGAGGGAGACAGTGACCTTGGAGGTAGAGCTGAACAAGCCTGCAGAGGTGAAGTGGATGAGGAACAGCATTGTGCTGAAGCCCAGTGACAAAATAGAGATCAAAGCTGAGGGAACAAAGCACACCTTGGTGGTCAAGGACATCTCCTTTGCAGACCGGGGCTTCTACTGCTGCGAGAGCCCCGATGACAAAACCCAAGCCAAGATCAACGTGGAAAGTGAGTCCAGTGATCCTCAGTTCTATAAATACCCCAGGCAGAGTTTGGAGGTGTATTCTGGTCTCTGCATTATCATGGGGACACAGGGACAAAGCCGTGGGCTTGGCCACCAGTCAAATGACCAAGAGGAGGTGAAAGCTAAGCTGTGAATAAAGAATGTCTGACTGGTTCCTGTTGCCTCTATCTCATCCCACCAGCTTTCACCGTTAAGCTGCTTGAAAGAGTCTTCTCTTTCCTCTCTTTCTCACTCCCTGATATCCTTTGTGTTTTATCTTGGTATGACTTTTTACCAGAAAATCCCTCTTCAGCCATCCATTGCCCTGATTTTTCTCTGCAAACCACCTCATTCAGAATGTCTCTTTATATTCAGTCAAGGTCTAAAAAACTACAAAAGCAAATCTTCTTTCTGAGTGTTTCACTCCTGGGTAAACTAATGGTGCTTCATCCATAGCCCTGTACTTCTGTCCCTTTCCTACATCTTTTTGTAATAATTGTCACAGGGTAGTTGAAAACAGAATTTAATCACTCAAGGACTGTGTAATTTTATCCATAAAGTCCTTGCCACCAACTGGTGCTGGGCTGGTTCTAAATAATAGGTGAGTAAGGACTTGAAAACAGTCTTTTGGGTGTTTGATGTCTTACAAAGTGGAAAGGAGCAATCTCCATGATGCCAGGAAATCATGGACTTCAGGTGCAGTGAGAAAGATCTAGGTTATATTCTAAAAAAGTTTTTTAATGGTCAGATGACTGAATAGGTTGTCTGGAGAGGTCTTGGAGCCGTCATCATGTTTTTGGGGTTTTTTTAATTGGCAACTTAATTACTTTTAGTGGTGATACAAGTTTAAACACTAAATCTATTTTACTGGATGATAGGGTGTGGATGTTTTGTCACAGGAACAGGTAATATCCCCCCAAACCATGGATGTTTTGGCCACCAGCCTGTGAGGTGTCAGCATGTCTTGCACCAGTCATGGTTTTTTTCCCTTTTACTATAGCTTTTTCCTCCCATCCTTGTTTTATCCTGATTGAAGGACTGCACAGTATTGCCATGGACTTATTTTTGTCTTTCTTTTACTAAAAACTGATAGACCTTGATAGAAAAGGGGCCAATGGTGTTTTCTGTGATATTTGGTTGATCTGTTTGTCTCATGAAAGCATCCATTTAAAAAACAGCAGCTATGTTAGCGGTGTGGTCATGGACAGGTTTTATTTCCTGTAAAAGTGGTTGCTTAATTGGCACCAGCTAATTGGCAGGTGCATGAGCAAAGGGGAAAGAATCAATTTTGGAAGTCCTCAGGCTCTTTCACAGCTGTCGGTGTGAGATCTCCAACTTTTCCATGTTGTTTTCCAGTGAGGCAGATCAAGCTGGTGAAAGGCCTTCAGCCCCTGGAGGTGGCTGAGAAAGGGACTGTCACCTTTGAGGTGGAGGTGTCCCACGAGGACGTGGAGGGGACCTGGCAGAAGGACGGTGTTCGTCTGAAACCTGCACCCAACGTCAGCTTCGGTGTCCTGGGCAAGAAACACTCGCTGACTCTCTCCTCGGTGGCTCTGGAAGATGCAGGACTCATCTCCTTCAAAGCAGAGGGCATTAACTCATCAGGGAGGCTCACTGTGACAGGTACACAAGGGTACTCCATCCCTGCTTGGGGGGGATGCAATTCTCTTCTCCTGACCTGGAGAGCAAACTTGAGAGGGCAACAAATTTTCCTGGTCACTGCAGGGGACGTAAAGCACAGTAATGTTTCCTTCTGATGCCAGCAGGATCATTGTGGCATCACTGTCCACAGAACAATGACAAAGTGGGAGGGAATGATAAAGTGCCCAAACCAATACAAATTTTATTTATCATGAAAACCTGTCCATCAGTGCTTGTGTGACCACATTCCCCATTTGTTTTTCTTTCCCAGAATTGCCTGCGAGGATCAGCAAACCTTTGGCAGATGTCAGTGTAACTCAGAAGCTCAAGGCCACATTCGAGTGTGAGCTGTCCAAACCCAATGCCAATGTGAAGTGGTTCAAGGTACAGCACTTAATGGATTGTGATATTTTAATTTCTGACTTCTCTGGAAGGGAATGGGAGCCTTTAATTCTACTTCCAGGGAATATGAGCCTGAGCCTTTGCAGTAAAGCTCTTAGCATTGCTCTCTTGTCCTTATGTTCATTTACTCTCCCAATTTATCACACTCAGGTTTTTATTTACTGTATTTATATATTGGATTGAAAGTTAAGCTTGTCCATTCTTGCACAGAATGTGAGCACTGCTGTTACAGATTTGCAGTCTTGTGCTTCACTCCACACCAAGCAGTATTCACCCAGGATTTACAGCCTTTTTGGGAAATGGGATATAAAGGGAAGCCTCAATTTCCTTTGTCAGTGACAATCCAGCTCCTTTTCCCTACACAGTCATTTTGGGGATCAGCTCTGGCATTTCATGTACCTCCCTTGGGGCTCAGCTGATACCTTCCTTAATTTGGGGTAGCAGCAGTTCTTCAAGGTGGAATTTGGGCTGGAAGGGTCATCTCATGTCCAACCTCCTGCCATTAGCAGGGACACTTTCAACCAGATCAGGTTGCTCAGAGCCCTATTCAACCTGCTCTTGAATGCTTCCAGGGATGGGGCATCCACCACCTCTCTGGGCTACCTGTGCCAGTGTTTTGCCACCCTCATTGTGAAAAGCTTCTTCCTTATTTCCAGTCTAAATTTGACCCTCTTTTCATTCAAAACCACTTATGGCTGAAGGGACTCGCTGCCAACCCTGCATGGTGTTTTAAGCCTTCAAAAAAAGGTGTCAGAGATCATCCAAAATTTCTGTGTGTTCTTCAGCTATTCCAGCTTGCTGAAATCTTTGTCCTGTGGTGAATATTCAACACAGCTCCTTTAAACACAGTTTAACATAAACAAGAAGGATGAAAGAAGCACAGATCTGAATGTCTGTTTTGCTCACTGCAGATCTACAGGAGCTGAGGGTGATCTGCTTTGATCTTTTCCCCTTCTAGGATGGGAAGGAGATCCGGCAAAGTAAAAACATTGGGATTATCTCCCAAGGAAATAAGAGAAGCCTCATCATTCACAAGTGTGAATATGAAGACCAGGGAACCTATACATGTCAAGCAGCTGAAGACAAGACATCAGCTACTCTAAAGGTTCATGGTATGTTTGGCTGAAGTAGCAAAATACATTTACTGCAGCATTTTTGCTACACAGCAAGAAATTCTTTGTGGAGTGTTTGTTTTTCACAACTGCTCATTTTGGTTAAGTTTCTCTTCCTGGTGAGAAAATGCTGGCAAAGCTGTCCTGTGCTTGCTCTATCCTTGCAGTATTTTTGGAAGAGGTCCTAACTCAGTCTTCCATTTCTCCTAAGTGATTTCTATTCTCTGGAATCTGAATGGTGATTCTGGTTTGGCACGTCAGGAAATACTGGACATCCTGGCCCAAAGCAGGGATTCAGTGGCTGGTGCTGATGTGGTTTGGTGGCACCGTTGTCACAGGGGGACTTTGCCTGAACAGGGACAGGACAAGCCTTGGGTATGAGCTCAAGAAGTGCCCTCATTTTTGGGTTATAAATGCTAAGGAAAGGGTGGTTATTTCTGCCCGCACCTCTCCTTTATGCTCAAGGGAGTTTTTCCATCTGAGTGTTGCACTGAGCAACTGATGAAGCACCACGTGTGTTTTGTCACCAGGCTCTGAAACACCTGAGATAAGCTCTGAGATAAAGGCAAGTTATTCAACAGACAGCTCTGCTGTGCCCTGACAAATGTTTCCTAAAGGGGCATCTGAAAAACAGATCAGCTCTTTCTTAGTGAAAGACAGAGCATCTTTCTCATTGCTTACTAGATGCTGTCCTCATGTGGCCACTTGGGTTCAGCAGTATCTTCATGAACATCTGCCCCATGGCTCTGTTGGACTCCCCCTTTTCTCCCTGCCTTTGGGGTTGGGATGGGTTGTTGTTTGCATTTCAGCTCTGCTCCTGAGGCTGATCCAAGGTGTATCAAGGCCTTCTCTGTCAAAAAGAAAGGGCTGCAGTAGCACAGATAATAGATATATATAATAGATAAATAGATCAGTTCTGACAAAAGGAGTGCCAAGGTGCAGAGTTAGAGGATTATACTCAGTTCAGGAGGCTCTGAAAAAAGATATCTCCTATGTAAAACAGAGGAGAGCATGCAGAGAAGCATGAATGAAGCAAGTTTATAATGACCTAGGGTTGTAGACTTTTGTTTAGTTTTTCTTGGCAAATTTGCTTTCATTAATATGTGTATTTCTTTCATTAATACCTGCATGAAGTTCCAGCGTCCATAAAATCCTCTTACAGTAAGCTTCAGCCATAAAAAGTATTCACTGTGTTGGAGAGAGAAACTACCCAGGAAGAAAGGCTGGTCTAGAATAAAACACAATCCTGCTTTTTCCCATGTAATTATGTGGAAAGTAAACACACCATACTCACTTGTGGAGAAACCCCCAGATAAATATTTGTCTTTATGATTTCACAGCCCGAGATGTCAAGATTGTAAAACCACTGGAAGATGTGGAAGTGAACGAATATGAGAGTGCATCTTTCATCTGTGAGATCTCACACGACGAGGTCGAAACCCAGTGGTACAAAAATGACAACAAGCTGAAGACTTCCGACAACATCAAAATGCAGCAGGATGGTAGGAGGAAAAAAAAAGGAGATTTTGGTCTGGAATGGGGGTGGGTTGGAGGAGTGGCTGGCATGGGAGACTAGAAAATAGGGTTTTGCTCTGGGATAGCTGAGCTGTGTCTGTTTGTGTGTCTGTTCCCAGGAAAGACCTATTCCCTGACGTATGCACGTGTCCAGGTCGAGGACGCGGCTGAGATCAAATTCGTAGCAGAAAAGGCAGAATCTCGTGCTCAGCTGACTGTAAAAGGTAATTCTGCTGTTTGTGCCAGCACTGCTTCTGCTCTCTCACCTTACAAAACAATTCACTTCCCTCACTTTGCATGTGAAGGTTAAAAGAAGTCCTACAGTGTTCAGAGAAGGAAAAACTGCCTACTTTGCTGCCTGGTAAATATCAGCTGGGAGTTGATTTTGGCTTAATTCCAGTTAAATTTTCTCAGGAGGTTGGATTTGCACCTTTAGACATTTAAAGTTGTGTGTGAAATTTGAGGGACAAAAAGCTGTACCTTGACTTTTTCTTGCATTTTCACTTTCTGGTGTATGTTATAACAAACCCAGCATTTTTTGGTGTGTTTAACTAAAACAATGTGATAGAAGGAGAGAAAAGGAAGATGTTTCAATTAATGCTCTGCCGAGGAGCTCATGAAACTGGAGATCAGTCCCTGGTTTTGCTGTAGCACTTCTGTGAGGTGTTGAGGAAACCACCTGTTGCTTCTGCAGTTCAGCCACTCCAGTAGTAAAATACAGAGGAAATGTTTAAGAGCTTTAATTAACTCTTACTAATTGAACTTGTTAATTGAGTGCTCAGCATAGTGGGGATTCCTGTCATCGTCCAAATTACTGAACATAAAAGAAATGTTGTTAATGAGAGCAGTGGAGACCGTACGGATTACTCCATTTTCTTTGCCCTCGCAGAGCTGCCCGTAAAAATCGTGAAGCCCTTGCGGGATAAGATCGCCCTGTGGAAGCACCGGGGCTTCCTGGAGTGCCAGGTGTCCCGAGCCAACGCCAAGGTCCGGTGGTTCAAAAAGGACGTGGAAATTCACCCTGGGGAGAAATACGAAATCGTGAGCGAGGGCGTCTATCGGAAACTCGTCATCAACGACGCCGACTACGAAGATGAGGACACGTACACTTGTGATGCCTTCGATGACAAAACCAGTGCTAATTTCTTTGTTGAAGGTAGAAAACCTCTTTTTTTTTCACCCCTAGAATGCACTGGGAGGAGGATGGGCTGACTCACTTGTTGTTTACTTTGGACATACAATACTGCTTAAAAGTGAATTTTAATTCATGTTATTTATTCTGAAGTCCATTGGTGTTGGATCCCTTTACACACAGGAACATGCTGAAAAATTAATATATGGTATATTCTCCTAAGGAAAATGAGGGAATTTATTGTAGAAAATGCAGTTGAACTCAGGATNTATCAAATATATTGGATAAAGTCTGTTTTTCAGATAAATGTTGCAGCTCCTTTTATCAACATCTGGATTCCAATGAACCTTCTTTTCCATTTTATTGTATTACATATTTGATATCAGTATAGGAAGGTGACTTTAGAATTAGGACTAGGAATCAAGAGATGTAGATTCACTTTCTGGCCTGTGACCAGCAATATCTGCTTGCTTTTATACAGAATAAAAAGATGTTTTAAGGCCTTTTGAGTTCATAAGTGCAGAAGAGATGTCATGAGCGTTCAGGCTGATAATGGAAAAGCTTTCATGGCTCCTAAATCCCTGCTCTCTTGTTCCATCCAGAGCAAGCCATTAATATTGTAAAAGAATTGTGTGATGAGGATGTGACTGAGCCTGAAGAAGCCAATTTTGAATGTGAGACATCCATTCCATCTGTGAAACCTGCCAAGTGGTTCCTGAAGGGAGCAGCCTTGCAGGCTGGCAGAAACATCATCATGCAGCAGGAAGGCACCATCCACAGGCTGACAATAATAAAAACAAGTGTTGATATGACAGGCACCATCCAGTTCTCCATTGGCAAATCCAAATCCACTGCGAACCTGCTCGTCAGAGGTAATGTGATTTTTTAATATATATCATGTGAATCAGAACAAAGATCTTCCCTCTCACAGTACCTGGAAAGTAATTTGTCATAAATATTCTCTATTCTGGGCTGGGCTCTTGGAAATGCATGTGTACCTGGAAGAACTGTTTAGCTCCCAGCTGCAAGTTGTTGGGAGCAATGCTGGATGCACCAACTGAGCCAGAAATGTCTTAGGAAGGGATCTGATTAAATGACTTTGGTGTCCCTGGTATTCAAATCTATCAAGCTAAAACTGGTTTCTGTTTTATTTTTATTCTCTTGACTTTACCAAGGAGGACAAAACAGAAGAAATTTGCCAGGAGAGTTTATTTTGTCCCATTTCTGAACTAGACAAGTTTGATAGCTCATTTACTTAATTCATTTTGTCGTTGACTTGATGTAGGACAAAGCCTCAAGGCTTTTTATCTTCTGCTGTCACCATGGTAAATCTCTCCAATCACATCCTGAAGTCCTTGTTTTGTCTTTCATTTGCTCTTACTTGAATGAAAACCTCAATTAGAGAGCAATTCAGCAAGCACTGAGCCAGAAGTGGACCATGAATTTGGTGGTTAATATACAGTATTATCTTACAGAAATCAGCTTTCCTTACAGATCATCGTGCTGTTGGAGCTTCAAAGCACATGAGCTCTGTTAGAGACACTTGTAGCAGGACCTGAGCACTTCACAAAACAGAAAGTCATATATGAAATTAATGGGCATGAAATACAGATTAAAACCTTCCTCTTCTTTAGATTGATCCATTCTTCTTCCCCACCCCTGCTTGGCAGATTACCACATCCAGATCACCAGGAAGCTGGAGGACAAGACCGTCCTGGAGCGACACTCAGTCATTCTGTCCTGTGACTTCAGGCCTTCCCCAAAGCACGTGAAATGGTTCAAGGGCCAAGTTCTCATTGAGCCCTCAGAGAAGTACAAGATCAAGCGGGATCAGTACTCAGCAGAGCTCAAGATCATGAAAGTAAAGCCCGAGGATGCCGGCGTGTACAAGTGCAGGGCTGGGATCGCCGAGACCGAAGCCACGCTGAGCGTTGAAGGTACGAGAGGTTTGCAGCAGCAGGGCTGGCCTGGTGCTGGTCTTTATGATTCTCTGTTTCACTCAAGGTTCCTCCTCCTGAGGAGAGGTAGAGTCCCACAGTTATCTTCTAATTTTATACAAATGCAGTGCCAGTGCAAACTGCTGATTCCGCAGTCCTGAAATCCATCTCTTGCTGTGGAGCTGGTAATGTGTGTGGGAGGGCACCAAGTGGGTAAGGCACAAATTGACATTTGTCAAGGCACATTATTGTCCATTTCACACAAGGAATTAGACCTCTGGTGCTTTTAACTAAAAATATCCTTTGTGTCAAACTGCTACAGTTCTCTGATTCGGGTGATCTTGGCTGTGGTTTTCATTTCCTGACCACTGTGTCAGCTTGTCTATCTGCTATTGTTATACATCTGCTATTGTTATACATTTGTCTACCTGCTATAAATATATTTTATAGCTACTATTATATATCTGAATACAATTATTATTCATAGTGATGTTCTACCCCATCTAGGCATGGAGCTGTTTTTAGCCAGTTCTTCCCCTCAGGTGACACTGCAAGAAAAGATGTTCACTGTGTCACTTCCAGAAAGACTTGGAGCTGAGCTACAGAATCATTTCCAAAAGTCCAGGGAGCAGCTCTTGGTAGCAGTTTGGCTTTGCAGAGGTTCTTCATTGAATGTGTTGTCAGACATTGAAATTAAATACTCAGGGCAGTGGTGATGTCAGCATCGCTGGAGGGATTGAAAAGTTTTGGGGATGTGGTTTCATGGTGACCTTGGCTGTGCTGGGGGAATGGTTGGACTCAATCTTCAAAGTCTTTTCCAGCCTAAATGATTCTGTGACTCCATTCTATCCAAACAAATATATATATTAAAAAAAAATCAAGTAATAGTCCCAAACCCTCTTCTAAGTTATTGCATCCTTGAAAACAAAATTCCATGAGCAGAGAAGCTGCAAGGAGAATTCTCTGCCCAAGGACTGGGAAAGAAAAGAATCAAAATCCTCTTGCTCCCTAAACCTGAGCAATGTGCTTAATCTCTTTGTAGTTTGCCTTTATGGCCAAAATCATTGTCTTCATCTCATGCTCTGTGTCACAGATTCCCTGGAAATGAGGGACAATTTAGTTAAAATGTGTTTGTGTGTGCAGTGACAAGCACACAGGGATTGGAGCTCTGTGGGATGCTTAGGGTCACTGTAACATCATTTTTGAAAAAAATTACTTATTTTTAAATAAAGCACAAACAAAACCTCCAAACTGATTTATATATAAAAAGAGAACTGAGGGTTCTAGACAATTTTAATTAGTCTTTTTAATAGATTTTTTTTTTCTGTTGGAGCAAGTGCAGAACCAAATAAGTGAAATGTGGTGACCAAAGGTGTGCAGGAGACCAGAAAAAAATAAAATAATAAACTCTGTGAAATTGTTTGTGATAACAACTGATTTATGATGATGGTGGTGCCTCTTGGTTTCCCTCAGCCCGCAATGTAGAGGTCCTGAAGCACCTGCAGGACGTGGAGATTGAGGAGGACAGTTCTGCTGTGTTCTCCTGCGAGCTGTCCCACGACGACGAGGACGTGGAGTGGTTCCTCAACGGCACCCTCCTCTACACCAACAACTTCAACGACATCAAGAACGTTGGCAAGTGCTACACGCTGACCATGAAGCAGGTGAAGCCTGAGGATGCTGGCACGGTGACAATGAAGTCAGACAAGGTGTCAGAGGCCGCGCGGCTGAAGGTGATAGGTGGGTCCAGATCATGCTCCTGAATGAAAATGAGATGCAAATGAGCTATTATTTACCAAATCCATGGGGTTTTGGTAAGCAGGAACCAATCCTGCTTAATAGATAAAAAATGTTGAGCTGTTAAATATGGGCCATGAGGATGGTGAAAGGGTCTGGAGGGGAAGCCTTGAGAGGAGCAGCTGAGGTCACTTGGTTTGGTCAGCTGGAGAAGAGAAGATTGAGAGGAGACCTTGCTGTGGGCTTCAATATCTTCATGTGAGGGGAAGTGGAAGGGCAGGTACTGATCTCTTCACTCTGGGGGCCAGTGACAGGACTTGAGGAAACAGCTGGGCCTGAGTCATGGGATTTCAGGAAAAGGTTCTTCCCCCAGAGGCTGGTGGGCACTGGACAGGCTCCTCAGGACATGATCATGGTCCTAAGGCTGCCAAAGCTCCAGGAGTGTTTGGACAACGCTCTCAGGGACAGCGTGGGGTTGTTGGGGTGTCTGTGCAGGGACAGGTGTTGGACTGGATGATCCTTGTGTGTCCCTTCCAACTCAGGATATTCTGTAATTCTATGGTTTTTAATACATCAGTTCTGGAGCTGGATTCAATCAGCCATGAGAAGTCAGTTTCCTGCTGTCCTTCATATGTCTGAAAGCTCAGTCACACAACTGAGTTTTTGTGGTTTAACACATTCTTGGGCACCCTCAGCGAGTGTGCAGGTGACTACCAGCTGAGTGGGGCAGGTGACATGCCTGAGGGTTGAGGTGCCATCCAGAGGGACATGGACACGCTCAAGAAGTGAGACCATGTGAACCTCCTGAGGTTCAACAAGGCCAGTGCGAGCTGCTGCACCTGGGGCAGGGCAGCCCCTCGTGTCACCACAATCTTGGGATGAAGGGATTTGTAGCAGGATGAAGGATTGAGAGCAGGATGAAGGAATTGGGGGTGCTGGAGGGTGACACTGGTTAAGGTTCTGCATTGGTATCAGCAATATTGCCAAGGGTTTATTAATGTCTCTAAATATTTGATAGCAACTGAAAGTTTCCCAAACATCCTGGTTGTTCTTTGTTTTGCCTCTTGACCTTCAGAGAAACCTGCTGTCTTCATGAAATCCTTGGATGATGTTTTCGGTGAGGAGCGAGGGGTGATCAAACTGGAATGCGAAGTCTCCAAAGAGAAGGTCAAACCTGTTTGGAAAAAGGATGGTGTGAAGATCACTTCTAGCAAGAAGTATGAGGAGATACAGTCTGGGAAGACCCTGTGCCTCCTTATCCATGACCTTGAAAAGACAGATGCGGGGTTATACACCTGTGACATCGGCACTGATGTTGCCAAATCAAAGGTCAGCGTTCAGGGTAAGTGTTGTAGACAGTGGCCTCTCAAGGGGTGTTAAAAATATGGGTGGTGTTGGTCCCTTGGGCTCTCACCTGTTCCTGAACAAATCTCACATAATATTGTGATGTCTGAACAATCCCTGTTAATTGTGGTGAAAATATATCTGGGGTTTTTAAGTGAAAATTAGGTGTCAGGAATGTAGCGACAATATCTTCTTCCTGAACATCCCTAAAGTGCAGAAATCCTGCCAGAAAAGCAAAAATTTCTCAAAAAAAAAATCCCAGCTAACAACAAAAAAGACCTCCCAAGCAGCCTGTTTCATATTTTGAGCTATTGACTCAGAGTCCACTGTAGGAACACAAAAGCAGGACAAGAATATCTGCTGAAGAACTCAGCTGTTCAGCCTGTCCTCTAATCCTTGTGTCAGCCTGAAAGACAAAGAACTGTTCATGGCTTCCAAACTCATGATGTTAATGAGAAAAATTTTGAATTTGCCTGGTTTGAACACCATGAGCAACAAGTCAAAAAAACTCAAACATCCCATTTCTCCTATCAGCATGGAGGAGAACTCCACCCATTGTCCCAGAGGCTTCTTTTCTGACAGCTTTTCTCTCCTCTAACTCATTAAATCTCGAATCTTCCTCACTGAGCTGTTTTTCATTCAGTCCTTCCTGAGCACAGCCAGGAGATTCACATTTCTCTTTTTGTACAACTTTGAGATGATTCTGAGCCTGAAAAATCAGGAATACAGTGGTGTCCTGCCAGTCTAGCAGATAAACCCCTCTTACGAGTTAAAAACGCCATTACTCTACTCATGTCTATCATAAAAGCATTTTTAACTTGTATTAACGCAATTTTTGTTCTCCAGAACTGAACATTGGCATCACCAAAAGGCTCAAGAACACTGAAATCCAGGAGGGAGAAGATTGCACTTTTGAGTGCATTTTGTCCCATGAAAGCATTGACGACTTCAACTGGACGCTGAACGGGAGGAAAGTGGAAAGTGGGGGGAGATTTAAAGCCTCCAACGCGGGTCGGAAATACACACTGAGTATCAAAAATGTGATTGCTGATGACACTGGGGAAGTCATCTTCACTGCCCGTGGCCTCACCTCCAAGGCTTCCCTGCTTGTGAAAGGTAACGGGATCAGAAAAGTCCTGGGTGTATTTTCATCAGGTTTGTCAGCAAACACTTTTTATGGTCTGAGTCAACAGCAGCCTCCCCTGTGAGCCTTGAAGAGCTGAGATTTTTTCCTTAAAAACCAAGTGAAATGCTGAAACTTTTAATAGATATTTGAGAACTGGCTACACTAGGTAGTGTATACAGATAATTACAGCCCAGACTGTGCATCAGAGATAATCATCCAAGGCTCCCAGGTGGTCAGTGGAGAGAAGAAATTAGTAATTTTCAGATTTAGTTCATAATCTGCAGTTAGTCCTTTTCCATAGAATCAGGAAATCCCAGAATGGTTTGGGCTGGAAGGAGCCTTCCATCACCTTGTTCCAACCTTTCACAGGTTTCCCAGAGAAGCTGTGGCTGCCCCTGGATCCCTGGAAGTGCCCAAGGCCAGGCTGGACAGGGCTTGGAGCAGCCTGGGATAGTGGAAAGTGTCCCTGACCATGGCAGAGGGTAGCACTGGATGATCTTTGAGATCCCTTCCAATCCAAACCATTCTGGAATTCTATGATTTGAATTGCAAAAA
>VXBC01008319.1:35693-54773 GCA_013399945.1 Ploceus nigricollis
AAAATCCTTTTTTTTTTTTTTTTAAATGTCTGCAGAAAAGCCTACTGAGGTTACCAAACAGCTGGAGGATAAAACATCACCAGCAGGGCAGGACATCAGCCTGAGCTGTGAGCTGTCCAAAGCTGATGTGAACATCAGGTGGTACAAGGATGGCAAAGCAATCCGGAAAAGCCAGAAATACGACCTGCAGCAAGAGGGGACACGGGCCACTCTCATCATCCATGACTCCACGGTCAAGGACAGTGGGGAATACACCTGTGAGACAGAGACCTCTAAAACAACAGCCAGGGTCACAGTGCAAGGTCAGCTGAAGGGTGCAGAGGAGCTGCCAGGTTCAGAGGTTGGGTGTAAATATCTACAACCATGGGAGATTTCTTCTCCTCCATCTCCCTGGGCAGGATCAATTTTTAGTTTAAAAAAAAACCCCATCCTTGATTAAAAGCTTAAAAAATTAGATATGAAAAAACACCTTTTGGATGCTGAACAATCTTATGGGCTCTGTAACAAGCCAATCAAAACTGGCAATTTGAATTATTCTATTTTGAATATGAGTGATGAAAGCTGTCTGTGAGAGCAGACCTCACCAGTACATGGACCATGGTATTAAACTTCCCTGGAGATATTTCACCTGCTATGTCCTGTGACAGGAGGGGGACCTGGTGACCTTAGAATCATTCCATCTGATGGGAAGAGAGGAAATGGTCTCAAGTTTTAGGTTGGATGTAAGAAGAAATTTCTTTATGGCAAGGGTGATCAGGCATTGGAAGAGGATACTCAGGGAAGTGGTGGAGTCACCACTAGAGGGGGGATTTAAAAGATGTGTAGATGTGGTTATTTGGAATATGGTTTAATTAAGTTAATAGTTGGACTTGGTGATCTTAAGGTCTTTTCCAGCCTAAATGATTCTCTGATTATTTTTTTGATGATTCTATGAGCTGGAGCAAAGAGGATCCAAGATGACTCTGGATGCTCAGGATTAGTTTGGTGACAAATCTGTCTCTCATTAATTTTTTTTTTTCCTTCCAGAAAAACCTAATTATTTTGTCAAGGAACTCTCAGACCTGAAAGTGGATGAAAGTGGAACTGCAGTTTTTGTGTGCCAGAGTGAGAGAGCTGCATCCTCCGTGGTCTGGAGGAAAGGCATCGCTGAGCTCAGGGCTGGCAGGAAATATGAGATCACACAGAAAGGCCAAGTCCTCCAGCTGACCATAAAGAACCTGGAGAAAAGTGACAGTGACACCTACAGTTGTGACATTGGGGATGCCCAGTCCAGAGCCAAGCTAACTGTGCAAGGTATGGATGAGAGGAATGTGATTTCCATCCCTTTTCTGCCGTGGGAAACATGCACAGGCAGAGCTGTGTCTCAGCAGGGCAGCAGAGCTGCTGATTTCTGGTTCTGTCTCTCTCGTGATGGCAGGAACATGTGGCCAAAAATATGGGAATGTAGAGCTGGACATGCAGAGCAGTTTGAAGCAATTACATCTGGAGTATTTTGGGTGTGATTTAAACCCCCCAAAGGCTCATGTGAGGGGAGAGATTGGTGTTCCTGTGTGAACATAAAATGGATGTGATTCACAGTGCCTGCTGTTGGATGAGGAAAAATTATCCTGCCTTCAGGATACCCCTTCATTCTTCTTCCCAGGAGTGGTTCCTAAAAGGTGGTGGAGAAATAGAATGGTCCATGGAATAATGGAATGGGTTGGGTGGGAAGGAACCTTAAATATCATCTAGTCCCCCCCCCTGCCATGGCAGGGACACCTTCCACTATCCCAGGGTGCTCCTCCAAGCCCTGTCCAACTTGTCCTTGGACACTTCCAGGGATCCAGGGGCAGCCACAGCTTCCCAGGGCCTTCCCATCCTTACAGGGAAGAATTCCTTCCCAGTGTCCCATCTAACCCGCTGGAGAAATGATTCAAGAACAGTCAGATGGAGGTGCAGCAGCAGCATCCACTTGCTAATTATTGTAGTTTTTAAAGACAATGGGGTAAAGTCAGACTCCTCCTCTGATCATCTGCTACAGCATCCTCGAGAAGCAAAGAAGTGTGTTTAATCCCCATCATAACCTCAGGCTCTGAGCTGTCTGAATTCACTCTGAGGTTTTTAACACCAGCTTTTCTGAATGGAAAAAACACTTCTCTGTCACGAACATCAAAGTAAGACATCCCTTTGCTGGTTTTATATGTAGGAGGAACATCAGAGATATTTTTTGTATACAGGGCTAACCTTATTTTATATATATTTATAGTGAGGTTTATCTTTGTATGTGTGTTTATATCTATATATTTATTTTTAGTTAGGGATGTATCTATCTACACAAAGAGGTTTTCAGGGCAGATGTTTTGGGGTTTTTTTTACCAATCCACAGTCAGACATTTTCTCCATTTCCCTCTGTGTTTGGGGTTGGGTTGAACTCAAAGAAGGTGTGGGATCAGTGGTCTTATCCCATAGGAAGGAAGTTATTTTTGCTGTAGAAAGTCAGGCAGGTTGTCAAGGGAGAGATCATGGTGATGTTTAGAGCCCAGTAATGCTGTCAGAGACTCATCCTTCCAACTTTTCCAGGGATTTCATTAGAAGGAAATTTACAGCCCTGGATTTGCATTGTACTGGCTACTTGTTGTGCTTTATGTTTTCTGGTGCTTTAAAGCTGTCTTTGCCCTATTTTGGTGTGTGTCCTGTATATATTATCTTCCTGTGAGTGGGTTTTGTGGTCAATATTGGGGGAATTCTGTTTCAATCTTCTCTACTTGAAATGCTCACGTGGGAAATCTTGGGAGTTTTCCCACGTCGATTTTCACGCCAGAAACTGAAGATTCCAGTAATTGATGTATTTATGTTCCTTTCAGGCCAGAAAGTGCTAATAACAGAAGACCTGGAGGATGTCACTGTGTTAGAAGGAGAATCTGCCATGTTCAAGTGCAGAATCTCTCCCGTAGACTATAGCAGAGTGCAGTGGTTTTTGGATAAGACCCCACTCCATACCAATGAACTTAATGAGATCCAGTCCCAGCCTGGTGGATATCACCTGCTGACGCTGAAAAAGCTCTCACTGAAGGACTCGGGGGTCATTACATTTGAAGCTGGTGATAAGAAAACATCTGCCAGTTTGGTTGTTAAAGGTAAATCCATCATCACAACTGCAGGAGAGGAAATGATGAGTGGAAATAAGTGGGGTTGATGTGGGTAGGTGGAAAAAAAAAAAAGGAGCAAAAGTGCTACAAATTCAGCACCATCATTGTGTATCTGTATGTGTTCAGGAATAACATTAATTCTATATTGAAATTATGGCTGGAGAATGAACTCTTTGTAATCCTGGATAACTCTTGGAGTGTTTATTGGATTTAGATGGGAATGTTATATTGCAGTGATGGTTCAGTGGATGCCTTGTTCAGTTTTCCTCAAGCTGATAAGGTGATGACTCATGAGGAGAAATCAATTAATTCACTGAAAAAAGAAAAGGGCAACCAGTAAGTTTTGAATTCAGTTTTCATTGCTTGAAAGGCAGCATTGCATGTGTTCTCTGCTATTCATTGTTGACAACGGATTGTTTTCTCTGGAGAAGTTAAACTGAGGTAAAACTGCAATGTTTGGTAGCAAAGACACAAAATAAATGGCAGACAGCCCAAGAATGTGGGATTGGAGAGATGTTTCCTTACTGGAAATATAAATACTTCTCATGGCCCAAAGATGTTAAACACACAGTCTCCACTGTGTCAGATCATAATATCTTTTTTTTTTCAGAATAACCACATTTATTTCGAAGAACTTTTCTTTTTCCAAAAGTTGAAAATTTGCCCAAATTTTACTAAGCTGCAGAAACGCAAATGGATTTATTTTTCTTGAGGGGAAAATGAAAGGTTTATTTGCTAAGGCTAATATTTATATTCTTCAGCAGGAGTTGTTTCTTCTCAGTTTCTCTCAGATATCATTTAACAGTTAAACAATGCTTTACAACATCATTGCTGCCTTCCTGAGGGCTTTATAGTCACAAACACCAAATTATTTGTTAGTAACCCTGACCTATAGCTTTCATACAAACAATCCTGGATCCAGATCTCACAGATTACTTGTGATCTGAGAATCCACACCTCTTCTGAACCACGTCAGATGTTTTTATTGTATGAATCTGGAGAAACCCTGTGTCTTCACAAAGGAGCTGGTTGATGCTGAAGTCACTGAGGGAGAGGATGTGAGCCTTCAGTGTGAAACCTCCAGATCAGACAGCCCTGAGAAGTGGTGCAGAGATGGGAAAAGCCTTAGGAATTCTTCCAAATATAACATCAGGCAGTCAGGGTTTGAAGCCAAGCTTGTCATTCACAGGGCAGAAGAAAGAGACAGTGACAGATGTGAGGCGGGAGCAACCAAAAGTGGTGCAGTTATTACTGTCAAGGGTAAGAACTTCTGGGGTGATTTGGGTCCTAACACCAAGCCCAGAATAATTAATTGAAATTAAAAACATGAAACTACACTGAGAAGGAACCTTGTGGTATGCACTGAGGTGTTCTCATCAAGTCATGTGGAAGAGCTGCCAGAGAGGTGACAGAATGTGAAACAGGAGAGTCCATCTGACCTGGCTCTAGCTCTGAGAAACTTTAGTGCCTCTGAGAATCATGGAATTCTAGAATGGTTTGGGTTGGAAGGTGCATTATAGATCATCTCATTCCAAACCCCAGAAAGAGAGCAGCAGGAGAACACCCCAGGCTAAGAGGTAATTCACAGAAAGGATGGATCACCTCCTGGAGCTGTCTCCAGTGATGGCTCTCCCCAAGGAGGGAACTCACAGCCCCACAGCAATGCACCCAAAGAGCATCACCGGGCAGGAGGTGCTCTCCTGCTTGATAGGACATGGGGAGATGGTTTAAAGTAAAAGAGGGTTAATTTAATTAGATGTAAGGAAGAAGTTTTTTGCAATGAGGGTGGTAAAACACTGTAGGAGTTTGCCCAGAGAGGTGGTGGATTCTCCATCCCTGTAAATATTCAAGATCAGACTGGATGGGGTGTTGCAGGGAAAAATGCAGGTGAACCTGAGGATGGGAAGAGATGATGTTGAGTTCAGAAGGCTGAATAGTTTCTTTATTATAACTATATTACAATAGATTAATATATTATTTAAAGAGGAGATACTAAAACTACATCTTAACTTGTAACTACCATATCTAACTACTCACTGTAACTTCCTCGTGACTCTCTCCCTCAGAGAGAGTCCAGGCTCAGGTGGCCGTGATTGGCCACCAGAGCCAAACAATGCTCGCCAGAACCCAATGAGCTAATCACCTCAGGTAAACAATTCCCCAATGCATTCCACATAGAAAAACAAGGGACAGAAATAGAAATTGTTTTCTCTTTTCTTCCCTCTCTGCTGCTCTACGAAAATTTCTTGAGAGAGCAGAGTATGTGAGTACTGCAATGGGGTTCTGAGCTGCCTGATCTGGTTGAAGATGTCTGGGGTCATGGCAGGGGGGTTGGACTAGATGAGCTTTAAAGGGCCCTTCCAGCCCAAAGGGTTCTATGATTCTATGATCTAAAGGGCTGTTGTCTGAGCTGAGGCAAAAGTTCTCTTCTTAGGTGAGTCTTTTAACTCTGAGTTGGGTATGGGTTGCGTCTCATCCAGGTCAGAACCAAATATCACCTTATAATTGCTCCTGCCTGTCCTGAGTCCCTGTCCCAGCCCCAGGTCTAGGAGGAGCTCTGTCTCTGTGAGTTAAATCTCTCTGTGAATTAAATCACTCCCCTGGGCAGGTTTGAGCAGGTACAGGGAGGATTTTACAGGCACAGGCTGTGTTTATCCAGACCAGAGGATGTCCTGTGTGCAGCTGTTGTTACACACTTGGGATGGACTGATGAGAAGCTGCATCTGGGTTAGGGAAGTCAGCATGAACAAAAAAAGCATTTGGGTTGCTGGAATGGTCAACCTGAACCCCAGAGCACCGAGTGGGAGGACAAGCTGCTCACAGGATTTTTCCAGAGCACAGAGAACCAACTTGAGGCTGTGCAAGAAAGAGAAGACCTTGATGATGCAATGAAGAAGAGCTGGTTGTTAATGATCCCGATTTTCTGCCTTTTTGTAGCACAAGGATATTTTCCCAATATCCATTACACACAAAACAAAGATCTATGTTGACTCCAGTAGGACCTGGATGAACAATTTTTTGCTAGAAAAGAACCATGTTTGTAATGTTCCCACAACAGCCCCATTTTTCCCCTCACAGAGAAGAGTGTGGATGGATGCAGGATTTAAACACACGGATTCAGGTTAAGGGAGTCAAGTCATAAGGATGTCTACAAGGAATTTCACTGCTGGAAAACTTTCCTTTATCTGTCAGAGTCACACCAGAACAGCAGAATGCAAAAATAGAAATTCAGTAGTCATGTGACACTGAGTGTCATAAATAGAGTTAAAAGGGGCAGGATAATAGGGTATAGATTTCCAACAGCCACAGGTTTAGTGCATCACAGGTCAGTAGCTGATTTGTATATTCTTAAGACAGCATAATTCAAGAATAATTTTTTTTTCCTTTTCTGAACATTTCAGTTGAGTTTATTTTTCCCCCAAAAGTGCTTTCCCTGCACTAGCTCACCTTAAAGCCTTGAACCCCAGGCTGTGACAGAGCCTGCAGGGGAATCTCCACAGGGACCCTGCCACATTCAGCTGTGCTTCCCTCTCTGTGTTTGCTCTGTGCTGGTTTTAAGTCTGTGTTCATGCTGGATTAAAAAAAATACACTGTAGGGGTTTTTTATGGTGAGAAATCAATAGTGCTGGTCACGACAGAAAGTGCTTTGCCATTCCTCTGTGTGCTCTGTGTTGCGTGTGAGTTGACCTCAATGAAGTTTTATGTTTTTTGTGCTGGTGGTCCAGCTCTGAGCAGCCATCAGCAGCACAGTTTGTGTCATTAACTGCAGTGCAGCATCTGCCACTGATGTTAATAATGAAAGCAGTAAGAGCAGCAGTATCTTCAGCAGTGCAGATAGTGGTTGAAAAGAAAATAAGCATCTGGCCTCAGGTTTGGTTTTTTTTTTTTGCTTCTGTAAAGTGCTGGCAGCCAGATGTGAGATGTCAGGATCTGTTTACTCTTTGCTAATGCTTTTTCATTCCTGTGGTTTTCTGTCTCAAAAAACAAAGTCTGATTCTAAAAGAGAAAAGTAATTTCCAACCTCATGTGTTTCTTTTAATATTTGTGTTACTCCTTTCTTCAGAAACACCAGTTCTTTTCAAGCAAGAGCTCCAAAATGAAGAAGCCAAAGAAGGAAAGCAGGTCAGGCTGACCTGTGAGCTCAGCAAACCCGGTACCCCAGTGAAGTGGATGAAGGGAGATACTGTTCTCTGTGCCAGTGAGAAATATGAATTTAAGCAGCTTGGGACTGTGGCAGAGCTCATAATTCGAGATGTGAAATCTGTGGATGCTGGGGACTACACCTGCAGTGCTGGGGAACTGAAAACCACTGCTCGGGTCAAAGTGAATGGTGGGTACCATTTGAGACATTGCCACATTTAATCAAGTGCTTAATAGATCCATTAAACAAAAATCACATAACACTTCATTAGATCTATTAAAAAAAATCACATAACACTTCATTTTTTTTGGTGGCAGCACCATCTTTAATAAGTAAAATTTAAAGGTAATATTGCACCCTTGTAGGCACCTGGGTGTATTTCCTTCATGTGGTCTCATATTCTGTGTCTGGGGTTTTCAATTTGTAACTGTCCACTGGGGGAAAAAAAAAAGAAAATTAAGTGCAGAGGATTAATTTTCCTGTGCTGTAGCTCCTGCCCTATCAGCTGCTTTACGTGGCTGTGATTAAAACTGGAGTTGGAGGTGGAGACCATTAGTAGTGGAGCATAAGGATGTGAAAACAGGAATCCAGTCCCTGGAAAATTGAAGGTGACCAGCTAATTAATAGACTCCAGACTTCCCAAAACATTCTTTCGAAGACTCCTAGGTGCCATCTCCACTCTCCACTGCCCTTAAACAAATACAGTGCCTTTAGTAGTGTGTGCTGGAGCGGAAAGCAGGAGAAATATAGGATATGATTGTTATTTCAGAGCCCTGCAGGAGCAGGGAATTCATTAGGTGATGGTGCCCAGAGGAATCTGAAAAGGTCCTTTTTAAAAATAAAAGAAACTTGCCCCACATTTCTAGGAATCCACAGTGAGATGGTAACATCAGAGGGAGAGTTTTATTCCTGCTCCCAGGCAGAATCTCCTTGTGCCACACAGCTAATGGAGAGCCTAGGGCTGCTCTGCTCATTTGGAAAAAGGCCTGGATTTAAGAAGTGACAGCTCTCACGGGGGGATTTGATGTAGAGCAGATCAGGAGGGTCTGCCCTAACCCCTGGCTCTGTGTTCCAGCTGTGCCTGTGCTTTTCAAACAAGCCCTGGAGAACACGGGTGTGGAAGAAGGGAAATCCGTCTCCTTGCGCTGTGAACTCACAAAAGCTGATGCCACTGTGGTGTGGAAGAAGGGAGAAGCCACGCTCCAGGCAAGTGCCAAATATGAAATGAAGCAGAAGGGGACAGTGGCAGAGCTGGTGATTCATAATGCAGAGCCAGAAGATGCGGGAAGATACACCTGTGACACTGGAGACCAGCAGACCACAGCCCAAGTCAAAATCCATGGTAGGAATGAGACACCTGCTTGTGACCATTTGTTGTTGTTCTTGCCATGGTCCTGCTAACCCTGGGCACTTGCAGAGAGTGTTCAGGAGAACAAGGATCAGCACAAACAAAAGGCAGCTCTGGCTGGGTCCGTTATGTTCTTTGTTTTTTGGGATGATAACTTCATGCTAAAATGTATCAATCAAAGGTACTTGATAAAATAATATCTTTTTTTTCCTATGAAATATTTCTTATGCTTTGGATAGAGGTGACTGTCCAAGCCCTGAGCCAAAAGGTAAGAAGGGTCTCAGCTATGCCTTTTATTAAAGAATATTCCATTCTTCTCTCCACTTTCTCAACAAGTTTCTACATGTCTGTGACCAGTAACTTTGGGCAGCAGAAGGGTAATTATTTTGGTGTTCTAATTATTGGGAAATAATTGTTCTTTTTTAATTTGGCCCAAAACTCTTGTTGCTGCTGTAAATATCAGCAGACTCCTGGAGGTGCAGGTAGGTCAGAGCTTCTTTGCTTTGTGTGCCAAGAGAATCTGAATTTGTTTTGAAGTCCTGTGAGGTCACCAGGTGGTGACGATGCGCCTGAAGTAAACTGAGAATGCTTCACTCCTCAGCTGTGTCCGTGCTCTTCAAGGAAGAGCTGAAGCCCGTGGAAGCTGTGGAAGGTGGGACAGCCACCCTGAGGTGCCAGCTGGGCACAGAGGCCCCCGTGGAGTGGAGGAAGGGACAAACTCTTCTCCGGGCCAGTAACAAGTACAAGATGAGGCAGGAGGGCACCGTGGCTGAGCTGCTGATCCACGACCTGGAGCCAAAGGATGCTGGAGACTATTCATGTCTAGTGGGGAACCAAAAAACCACAGCAGCTTTGTCAGTGAATGGTAAAAAGGCAGAAATAACCTGTGAAGTGCTGGAATGTTTTTGTCCACCTCTTTCCTCCTCCTTCTCTCTGTACATTCCCTCACAACAACTTCCTTCGTGTCCTGCTTCCACTGCTTTCTTCCATCCACTTGCTCGTGTCACTCCTGTCCCCAGTCTCCATTTCATTATACCCTATGCTAGATGTGTGTTGTGTTGTCTTCTCACCTTCCCTCGAGTGAAGGATGTTGTCCTGCATGTGTGTTTTCCTGAATTAGCACGGAAACATAAGATTCCTTAGGATTCTCTGCTTCAGAGAGTTCATCATGTGTAACGATGAGAACGAGTTTGTCTCTCTTTATGCATGATCTCAGCCAAAATCATGGTTTTGTTGATTCCCACAGTACAATTCAACAGAGAATTTCTTTTCCCATCCATGAAAAAAGACAGGATGTGCTTAAGGGACAAGGGTGTTGGAGTAAGGCTTAGGTAGACACGCGATAAATCACGACTCAGCTTCTGAGCGGGACCTAGGGTGGCAATCCCTTTTCATTCTGCATCTCTCAGCCCTGCCAGTCCATTTCAAGCAAGAGCTGAGGAACGAGGAGGCCACGGAGAGCGGGACAGCAACGCTGCAGTGCGAGCTGAGCCGGCCGGGCGGCTCCGTGCAGTGGAGGAAGGACGGGAAGGCGCTGATGCCGAGCGGGAAGTACAAAACGCGGCGGGAAGGGCGCTTTGTCGAGCTGGTTATCCAAGACCTAGAGCTGACGGATGCTGGGAGCTACACCTGTGTGTGTGGGGAGCAGGAGAGCACAGCTGCTTTGAGAGTGAATGGTAACCCTCTTACCCACGTTTCTCTTTAAACCCCAAACATAGCAGTTTTGGCAGATTTCCTGGTCAACCAGAGTGTGATTTCTTAGGGTTTTCATATTCTTGGCTCTGTAGTGCCAAAGAGTCACCCTGTTAGTGAATATTCTGACAGAACAAGAGGACACAGTCTCAAGCTACGTCAGGGAAGGTATAGGTTGGATATTAGGAAGAAATTTTTCACTGACAGAATAATAAAATACTGAAATTGTCTTCCCAGGGAGGTGGTAGAATCACCATCTCTGGATGTGTTTAAAAAAAGACTGGACATGGCACTTGGTGCTACAGTCTAGTTGAGGTGTTAGGGCACAGGTTGGACTTGATGATCTTAGAGGTCTCTTCCAACCTCATCATTCTGTGATTCCCTTGTGCTTTTTTTTGCCTTGAGACAGCACCTGTATGTTGTATATTGTTTAATTTATTTCCCTCTCCTCTAGGAGGTTTTACCCCCTATTTCAATGGTTCCCACCTAGAAACAGAGCATTTTTGATTGAGTGTACACACTGCAGCCCAGTAACTCCAGTTCATTTCATTCTGGTGCTGATTCCTTCTCTGTTGGTGTTGCATCCTTCAGCCTTGCCTATCCTCTTCCAAGAAGAACTGATGAACAAGGAAGCTACAGAGGGGGAGGCAGTCACTTTGCACTGCAAACTGAGCAAATCAGCCCCAGTTGAGTGGAAAAAGGGGAATATGGTGCTCAAGCCGAGTGAAAAGTACAAAATAGAGCAGGAAGGTCCCTTTGTGGAGCTGACAATCCAGGATTTGGATTTGGCAGATGCTGGGGATTACAGCTGTGTGTGTGGAGACCGACAGACTACGGCTGCTCTGGCAGTAAATGGTAAAAAAGAAATTCTCAGCGCATGTTCCAAGTCAACCTGTGTAATTCCAAGATCTCTTCCTCTCCTACTTCTGCTTCCTCTGATCCCTGTGTACTTCCAATCCTCCTTTCTGCTGATTAATGTTCCTATCCTTTCTTCCTTCTCTCTTTTTCTCCTTTCACCTGATACCTTCTTGATGTGCTTCCAAGGTGCTTTAGTCAAAAGACAAGCTGAGGACAGGTTCCCAACTCAAGGCAACCTCCCTAGTCCAGAACAGCTTCTTGTTTAGAAGTTTTCCCATAGGAACTGACCTAAAAGTGGGAATAATATTGATTTTTCATGACTTAGACCGTGGCACTTGTTGTTCCTAAGAGGAACAAGTTTTCATCAATGTATGGTGCTACACAAGGACAATCTTAATAAAAAATAGGCTTTTAATGCTCCTGCTAGTCCCAGCTCTTTTTTTTTACCAATTTTGGCTTAATACTTGCCAAGCAAATATTTTATTTCTGCAAAAATCTGACAGCATGTTTGCAACTGCTCTGCTTTAAGGGACTCTTGTTTATAAAAATTCAGACAGTGCCATGAATCAGGCCCTTCTGTAGAACTCCTGCTTTTCTCAAGGGAAGCAAAATGCTCTGGGTCTCATATTGAAATACAGCCTGTAATTTTATGTCTTTGATTTTATGCTGTATGAAGTAAAGGGTAGTTGGCTTGTCAACTAATTTGCAGATAGGCTTGAATTTAAAGAAAGTTTTCAAGTGTGAGGACAGAAAAAAAATTAGACTGAATTATCTTTTGAAGGGTTAGAGTTTGGAGAAAAATTGTGGAGGAACTAAATCCTGGAGGAGACCAAGAAGGTCTGGTGGCTCCAGGGAGATAAGAGAGGGATTAAGTAATGGATTCAGGCTTTCCCAGGGTTGATGCCATGTCCATGTTTGCTCTGCAGTCCTGCCTGCTCTTTTCACCAAGGGACTCACGGACAAAGAAGCCACTGAGGGTAAAAGTGTCTCCCTGAGCTGTGAGCTGAACAAGGCTGCTGCTAACGTGGAGTGGAAGAAGGGCTTCAAGACCCTCAAGCCGAGTGACAAATACAAAATGAAGCGGGAAGGTGTCGTGGCTGAGCTTATAATCCAAAACCTAGACACGGCGGATGCTGGGAATTATTCCTGTGTGTGTGGAGACCAGCAGACCATGGCAGTTTTAACAGTTCATGGTAAAACAAACAAAACAAGGCACATCCTGAAAGTAACTACCCTGATTTCTCTGTTCCTTTGGGCAGACCCCTGGTTACCCTCCCATCTCCTTCTTCAGCCAGACCTTTATCCACAGCTCACCAATGCCAGTGAAATGCATCCATTGGCATCCGTGCAGCTGGAATTTGTGGCACAAGAGGGATATCGGTGTCCAAGGTCAGAGTAAGGCAACCAGGGTTGCTGCCACTCTTTTAATTAGGGGCCTCCATTTTGCTTTTCCTTGAAAGGTCCTTTATTAGACTCCCCGTTATGCTCAAGAAAAAAATGGGTTGCTTCAAAGGGATTATGTCTTAGGGATTTTAAGGTTTTGTAAAATTCCAAAAGGTTAGGTTATTCCATGGAATCTTTTTCTCATTCTCCATTCCTGAGACAACAAAGTGCTTTTATGCTTACAGCCCAGTTGTCATGGAATTCAGTTGGTGTTCTGTGTAAAACAAGCCCAGAACTTCTAAAGGACAATCATTCTCAGGGAGAACTTTGATTTTTACTGAACCTGACATCTTTGAAAGTGTATGTCAGTTCAGGTGAAAATGCTTGTTTTCCCACCATGTATTGAAATGAACAATTTCATTTCAAACTGACATTTAAAATGAAACTCCAGTGTTTCATTTTTTTTTCAAATGTAAAATGTCTCTTTGTTTGCTTAAGTATATGGAAACACAGCAAACATCCTCCCGTTGTGGTTTAAAATGTCATAAAAGAAAACCATTTTCTTTCCAGAAATTTCAAATTGGTGTTTGTTCTTTTTGATTGAAATTTCACAGGGGAAAAAAAATGGTGTTTCGACCTCTATTTGTATTGATTTGTGACTCTAAGTACATGTAAAATACCTCAATGGATTACTGCAAGCATTAAATCCTCTCCTGGTGATGACATTTCTTTCCCAACGCTGATTCATGGAGACCCATGAGAATCTCCATTCTTGTGTTGATAAATCAAGTTCAAGATAAGAGGGAAAAGGAAGCTTAAACATAATTTTAACTCTTTGGAGTGCTACATCTCACTGCTGATATTGCTGTCCTTCAGCTTTGCCTGCATTTTTCAAGGAAGGGTTGAAGAACAGGGAAGCCACAGACGGTGCAACAGCCACTCTGCACTGCGAGCTGAGCAAGGTGGGCGTCCAGGTGGAGTGGAAAAAAGGGGACAAGGCACTCAAACCAAGTGAAAAGTACAGGATGAGACAGGAAGATACAGCTGCAGAGCTGCTGATCCGAGATCTGGAGGTGGAAGATACAGGAGAATACACCTGTGTGTGTGGAGATCAGAAGACCTCGGCTGTCCTGACAGTCCACGGTAAAAAAGCCGTTCTCCGTTGGGATAGCAGTACTTCAAGGACATCCCTTTTCTCTCTCTCCTTCCCACTTGCTTTGGTGTCTTGATTCTGCAGCATTTTCCTGGTTTGCTGGTGCTGTTTCATCCCATCTCCCACTGTCTGTCAGTTTGAAACTGATGGCTTTATATCAGAGTAAAGAAAAGCTGTGAGAATTTCTCATCTCAGGGAGCAAGAGTGAGCAGACCTCCAGCAGAAGATTGTTCTCAGGGGGTCTCTCATTGTGTCTCCCTGACATCAGTGAATTTTCATGCTTAACCTGAAAGAAAGTTCTTTAAATCTGCTGAGCTCAGTCAGTGAGAAGTTTTCCCATTCAGGAATGAGTGAGCACCCTTGTGTTCTGCAGGATTGTGGTATATTCTGCTGAGAAAATGGTACTTCTATAAATCCCCACCCCTCAGCATTATTCTGCAGGTCCTGACTTAGGGAATAATGGGGGAAATTTTGTTCCTGGCTCTGCCATGGTGAATGGTGATGAGCTCTGCTTGCCCCTCCAGAAGGAGCAGTTCATGTACAGCTCCCATAGATGGAGGAACAGCTTTTATTTAAGATATTTCTTATGGATAAAAAGCTGCCAAGGACAAGGGGGAAATTGAGGAGGCAAAACTATTCTCCCAGATTTTCTGCACACTTTTTCTTCATCTTCTTTCTCCCAGCTGGAGGAATTTCTGTTCCTCCCTTCTTCTGACCTATCATTTTCATCCCTATGCAAGTCACTTCCATTTTATTTTAGTGGCACATCATAAGACAACTTGTTGAATGCTGCTAAAAACCCCTGTAATCCTGATATTAGTGTCATTATGTCCTTGGAAATCTTGGGTTAAGGGTGCACCTGAAGCTGTATTACTGGGGTTTTTTCCTGAACCAGAAATATAAATTATGATGTTAGGAAAGGCAGGGATCTCCAGCAGTGCTGTCACCCTGGCTGATGACTTTTAATCAAAATTCAGGTCATTAATGTTCAAGATAGATTATTTCAGAGTGAAATAGGTAGAGAGGAGTATTGGAATCAGCTGTGAATATGAAAAGTTAATGTTAGAAGCAGGTCATGGTGGAGTTATCCCAGTGGGATCCTGCAGTAGTTTTCTGTCAGGGGCAGCTTTCCAGACTGATTTGTTTTCCTGTAATGGTGAAAGACTGGCCACAGGCCCCAGCCCTGAGCTCCCCAAGGTCTGGTTAATGGTTTTGATGTCCTCTCTGTTTATGTTACACCCCATAGCTCTGCCTGCACTGTTCAAAAGAGATCTTGTCAATGTGGAAGGCACAGAAAACAGGACGGCTGTTCTGCAGTGTGAGCTGAGCAAACCCGCCCCCGTGGAGTGGAGGAGGGGGCAGGAGGTGCTCAGACCTAGTGAAAAATACAAAATGAGGCTGAAGGACACCACTGCTGAGCTGACAATCCACAGCCTGGAGGAAGGAGATGCAGGAGATTACACCTGTGTGTGTGGAGACAAGACAACCACAGCTTCCCTGACAGTGCATGGTAAAATATCTGGGAAAATAGGAATTTTCTGCATGGTCATCTGTGATCCTCCTGTGGGATCACAATCTGCTCTTGATCTCTTCTGTTATTTTAAGATATTGTGGCAGCTGTTCCAGCCACTGGGAATACCTTCCACTGAAAGCCCTTCCTTTGGGACTGATAAACAGCATCACAGATTCTTTTCAGTCCCCCTTCTTTCCTGTT
The DNA here is from genome assembly GCA_013399945.1 of Ploceus nigricollis. Taxonomy (NCBI): domain Eukaryota; kingdom Metazoa; phylum Chordata; class Aves; order Passeriformes; family Ploceidae; genus Ploceus; species Ploceus nigricollis. The sequence continues at coordinate 51,111 of VXBC01008319.1, forward strand.
GATGGAAGCTGGAAGTGGATGATGAAAAGCTTGATGAAGTCAGAAATAGCATTTTGGAGTATTTTCACTCATTAATTTCTTTAGGGTATATCACTGAGGTTTTGCTTGATTTTTCTTGGATGAAATTGAAAAGTGATGAAGTTTTCATTTTAAACAACATGGTGATCATTTTAATTCTTAATCTGGTTTTGAGAAAGAGCTGTGCACAGTTCCTTGAAATCTTGGGATCAGCTTTCTGTTGTTATGTCTTAAAATGCTTTTAAAGCATACCTCCCAGTACTGATATTTTAGTTTTATAGATTTCCAGATCAGTGAGAGCTGAGGGGTTGAGACTGGTGTGGTTCTCCATGTCATGCCATGTCTCCCATCATTAAAAACACCCTCTGATTTATGAATAAGGTGTTTTCCAGCTGTCCAAACTCACTCTTTGATGGTTTTCAGAGCTGTTGTAAATCAACACTGATTTCCAAGTCATTGTGAGATGCTGAGTTCTGTGAATTCTGTGAATGTGGTGCCTTGCAAGGCACAAGTCAGGGATGCTCCTGGAATCATCTTTTGCTCTCATACATTCTGAAACATTTTAAAAAGTGTTTTAATTCAGTGGAGCAGTCAAGGCACGGTGTTTGCTCAATTTTAAAGTGCTCTCTTTCACCTGTGATCTTCAGCCCTCCCTCCTCACTTTAAGAAAGAGCTGCAGAACGTGGAAGGCACAGAAAATGGCACGGCCACTTTCTGCTGCGAGCTGAGCAAAGCTGGAGCTGCCGTGGCGTGGAGGAAAGGAGACAAAACCCTGGGGACAAGTGACAAGTTCACCATGAGATGCCAGGGCACGGCGGCTGAGCTGGTGATCCATGATTTAGTCCTGGCAGATGCTGGAGATTACACATGTTCCTGTGGAGAGCAGAAAACCACGGCTGCGCTCAAAGTGAATGGTAAAAATTTAAAAAAGGAAATAGATAATAAATTAGAGATGGTTTTCAAACAGCTTTTTTTTTTTTTTAAGAGTAGGAGTGTCAGCTTTGAAAGTGCAGCTCTGTTTCTGGTGAGTTTACCAATATCTGGTTGGACATGGGAATAAATTCCTGGATGCTTTGGTCAGTGTCAGGCACAGGGTGGAGGTTCATGGCAAGAATTGCAGATATTCATCCTGGTGCTAAGTCATTTTTTTGATCCTTATGTTCAGCAGTAGGTGCTGAGAAATGGGAAAATCACATTATTGTGATGTTGGTTGTAAAGATGTTACAATCATAAAGTTGAGAAGGTTTTTTGATGAGGTGTTTTTGAGACAGTTTTCAGTGTTTCAGTATAATTTGATGGTCAAGCACTGCTAGACCACTGTATGAGGTGAAACTAAAGAAGAGTTTGGGTTGGAAAGGACCTTTTAAAGATCCATCATGGAAAAGTAAAACCAATGCCTCAGATATAGCTTCCTTTATGAACTTTTTTAGTAATAATTTGCATTTCCATAGAATTTAGATGCTTTAGTTAGGCTTTATTTTCTGTTCTAGCAGGCAATATCCAAGGTAGGTCTCACTCATGCAGGTTTGAATTGAGACTGATGTGGTTCTTCACTTCACACTGTGGACTTCACCATAAAAAGCCCTCTCTGACTTATGAATGAGGTGTTTTCCAGCTTCCCAAAGCCAGTCTCTTAGGGTTCTCAGGGTGGTCATCAGTCCTGATGGATTTGATTAGGAAAGGCTTTGCTTATCACTTGTGGTTGTCAGGGCACATGAAATGTTACTTGAGCTGCCGCCATGGTCCCACATTCTGCTCCTTTTGAACTCCCCAGCCCTGCCTGTGCACTTCCAGAAGGAGATGAGGGATGAAGAAGCCACAGAAGGTGCAACAGCCACCCTGCAGTGCGAGCTGTCCAGGGCTGCCTCCGTGGAGTGGAGAAAGAAACACAAAGTGCTCAAACCCAGTGAAAAATACACAATGAGGCAGGAGGGCAGCACAGCCCAGCTGCTGATCCATGCCCTGGAGGTCAGGGATGCTGGGGAGTACACCTGTGTGTGTGGAGAGGAGAAGACAACAGCAGCACTGACAGTGCACGGTAAAAAGCACAGAAATGGGACGTTTTTGGGTGGTGTTTGTCCCTCCTCCTCTGCAAGCCTCAGTACTCACACACCACGGGTTCTTTCTCTAATCTTGCCATCATTAATTCTGGTTGTAACAGACTTTCTTCTTTTTGTTGCGGTTTTTGTCTAATTCTAATTATGATTACAGTTCCATTGATTTTTACTACATTTTCCCCTGTTTATCCTCCTTGCTCTTGTTGGTGCAGGGCTGTATTTCTTTGCAAAGGCTGAAGGATGTCACAGATTTGCTCTTTTTTTATTCTGTTTTACTCACTTTTGATTTGAACTTAGATGGAACAGCAAAAACATTCATAGCTCTTTAAAAGAACAATTTTATTTCAAGTTGCATCAGGATTTGACAAGTAATTTTAAATAATGAAAAGACAACTTGGTTCAGTGTCATTTTCTTTGTGACTCTGACCAAGAATAATGTGGATTTTTATTCAGGTACTCCACAATACTCAGAATTAGAGTAGGAGAATATTTCACAGTCCTCAGTGAAATTAATCTGCAAACTTCCCATGGAAGAGAGGGAAACTTTATTTTCACTATTAACACAGGACAGTCAGAAGTAGTTTCAGCCTCTTTCTCACCTGGAAATCCAGTAAGTCTGAATTCAAGGAGCTGATTTCTTTGCTTTTCTGCCCATCTTTGCATTTGCCAATACAACGAGGATTGCTTCAGTCTTGCACTTCCAATTTAACCATGAAAAATAGAACTGAAATGAACTTGTACAGGTCAGTCCATCCCTGAGCCCCAAGTCACCATCAATACTGCCAGAAAGTTCCTCTTTAGATCAACAAAAGTATTTCTTGAACTGGCTTAAGAACTGGCTTAAATAATTACTTCTTATAGAAGCAGAGAAATATTTGTATAAAATTTAAACCAGAAGTAATGTGACACTCCAAGTTACACATCTCAATTTTGAGGATTTATTTGCATCAGGCTTGAAATTTTTGACTTGAATTTTCTCCACAAACTGTTGTAACCCCAAATCCCTCACTGCAGATCTGCTTCTTCTTGTATTTGTGTTATTGACTGCTCCTAAATGTTTTCCATCTGCCCTTGCTGAATTGAAGCCTATTTTATCACCACCACTTCATACAAATCTTCTATATCTTAATCCAGTTTAAGGAAGTGTTTTTACCTTTTCTCCCTTCCCACCTTGAGATAATTTTCAAAATTAATGAAACTTTGCATTTCATTGTCCAAGTTGCTACAGAAAATTATGAATAATCCTGAACTCAGACTAGTGAGAAACTCTGCTCAGTTAATTCCTTCATTGTGAGTGTAAACCCCAGTTCAATATCCTCTAACTGTGGTTTTCAGATTAGTAGCACTTCCCTTCTGTAATTCCACCTGTATCAAAGTTAAAATTTTACTAAAATAATAATAATGTAGAATGTATAATATGTCCTTCTGTCAAGGAAGCTTCATCTATACCAAGAAAAAATTACCCTGGTCCACTTCTCCATGAAGAGAAAAGCTCTTGGCAAATCTGAGTTTTTCAAAGAATTAACTTGAGATAGCCATAATTCCTTGGATCCTCTCTCTGTTCTCTCTCTCTCTTTTTTTTTTTTTT
>VXBC01008319.1:54791-153272 GCA_013399945.1 Ploceus nigricollis
TTTGTTTTTTTTTTTTTTTTCTATGACAAGCATTATGAATGGGATTTAGCTTCAAGACTGAAGAGTATTCCCAAGTTCTCATTTTTGGCAATGGAGATCTATCAGACTCAGACCATGGGAATCAGGGAGACCTCCAGCTCATTTTAGAGCTGACATTTACATTTGGAGCTCTATTGGCTCTACTGCCTTTACACAAGTGATTTTTCTTTCTTTACTCTCTGGGATTTTAGAATCTCAGTTTACACAGCAAGAACTAAATGTGTGTATTTCACAGATCTATTTTTCACCTCTTAGTTTCTGGTTTTTTCCATACTTGAGGAACATCAGCTACTCTCTTCGATTTCTTCAGTGTCACTGGCAGTGTCTGAAATTGTGCCTGCACCTTAAGAATTCCAGGACAAATTTCATCACACCAAGCTGCTTTGAGAATATATTTATTTATGTATTCTCTAATACATTTTTTCCTCTTCCAAGCCAGAATTTCTATTACTTTCTTAATTAAAACTAACATTTAATAGTAATAAAGAAAAAGGAATTAAAAACTTCAGCTTTCCCCATGTTCACTCATCATCAATTTACATTCCTGAAAGAGAAGCAGACTAACATCTCCCCTGTTTTTTTCCTTCCTTCTAATCTATTTAAATTATTGCCTGCACAGTTATTTCCACATCCTTATTCTCAGTTATTTCTTTCTTGCTGGTCAGGGTCAGGAATTGGAGACCACCCTCTCAAGCTCTTTCTTAGCTATTTTAAATCCAAATGTAGTTCCCACCCCATTCCAAAGACCTAGTGGATGTCATCCCATCCTATTGCTTCCACATATTGCCACATTTCCATCCAGTCTTACACTCTGAATAATTCTGTTTGTTGTTCCCCAAGGGATGAGGTGTCAGGAAGCACCTGAAGTTCCTGGGGTGAGGGAATTATGGCAGATTTCTGCAGTGGCTACATCATCCTTCTCTTGCCTTTTTATTCCTGCCCAAGCACCTTCAGGATTCTTCTCTTCAGTCTTGTCCTAACTCTGGGCTAGGTCTGAAGGCATCCTTAAAATGTAAATTAAAATGTTATATTTTTTTCCTTTAGCTTTTTCCTGATCATGGTGTAACCTGTTGTATTAATCTTCTAGGCTGGGTTATCCTGAGGAAGTTGCAGTTTTGGCCATACATGAAGTTTCCCTATTTCTGCTGTTTATTTTTCATACATCTCTAAACCAATCAGCAAATTAATTTAATATTTGCTGAAAGAAATGAGACCCTTTTTGTCCATAATACAAATCAGCATTTTCCTTCTGTGAGATGATCTTCATGTCAGTAAAAGGCAGGGATAGATATTGGTGAACATTGTTTATTTTGGTGGTCAGGAGCTGCTTGTCACGAAAACCTTTGCTGCTCTGTTTCTCAGCCCTTCCTGCTCTGTTCAAAGAAGAGTTAAGAGATGAGGAGGCCAAGGAGGGTGAAGCAGTCACTCTGCACTGTGAGCTGACCAAACCTGCCCCAGTGGAGTGGAAAAAGGGACACACAGCCCTCAAACCTAGCGAGAAATACAAAATGAGGCAGAAGGATGTCACTGCAGAGCTGGTGATCCACAGTCTGACCCCGAGTGATGCTGGGGATTACACCTGTGTGTGTGGGGAGGAGCAGTCCACAGCTTCCTTAGCAGTACATGGTAATGAGCAGCTCCATCTGGATGCCATCATTGCTGAAATTATGGTTTGAATTGTTTTTATCACCATGATCATTGTTATCTGTGCACAGTTCCTCTGAGTCTGACCTTGCATGGCATGACCATGAGGATGAATTTTGTGATTTAGGGGTAAAACCTTTCCCCAGTCCCGTGTACAAAGTGGTTTTAGGACCTAGTTCCTGAAGCAGACGTGAGGTCAAGCCTGAAGACACTTCCCCACCTGATGCTTTGTGTAATCTGACCTAGAACAGAGGCTGGACAGAGTTACAGAATAAAGCAGGGATTTATTAAAAGGATTTCCTCCATGGATCCACCTTGGGCAGCACAAGAGCCCAGCCAGGGCTGCACCCAAGATGAACCAAAATGGTCCCAAAATGCACGGCCGCTCACGGGGGCTCTCACTTTGATCAGTTCTGCTCCATTTGCACCTTGGAGTTCATTGTCCAGTTCCAGCTTTAGCCCATGCAGTCCCATCCTGCTTGTTTTTCTCTCTCCAGCCCACGTTGTTTGTGCTCTTGGGCTGAGATTTGGATCATTTGTCCTTGGTGCCCAGCTGGAGAAGGAATTGTTTTGTCTCCCTGCTCTGTGCACAGAGCTCACCATCCCCTGATATGAAGCCCAGACCCACACACTAAAGCAGCACAGAATGTGAAAATATAAAAGCTCAAACCTGAGTCACCACACCCGTGCCCTCCCCTGCAGGCTGTGTTTGCTGCTCCCTTTAACCCTGTTCCCATTGCATCCTCAGTGCTGCCTGCGGGCATCCAGGAGAGCCTGAAGGACAAGGAGGTGACCGAGGGTCAAGCGGCCACTCTGAGGTGTGAGCTGACCAAAGCTGCCCCCGTGGAGTGGAGGAAGGGCAGCACTTTGCTCAAAGCCAGTGACAAGTACAAAATGAGGCAGGAGGGCACGGTCAGGAAGCTGCTTATCCAGGATGTGGAATTGAAAGATGCTGGAGAGTACACGTGTGTGTGTGGAGAGCAGGAGACAACTGCAGCCTTGATAGTGCATGGTAAAAATAATATACATGTGTCTGTATTATTGTGGATTTCTATGCCAGCTCGTTGATGTTGGTTGTATGTTCACCTGTGGCTGAATTGTTTCTTTAAATCTGTAAACTCTCTGTGAGATCTGGTTGTATCCAGGCTGCTTTTACCTTTCTGTCTTTTGGTTTGTCCAATGTCCCAGAATTATGAGAAAAACACCCTTTTTCCACCCTAAAGTGTTCTCTGCTTCTGTACCACCCCACCCCTCCTGTCACCTGTGTGCCCCATGTCATTTTTAATGTCCTCTGTGCATTTTGTGACCTTCAGCCCTGCCAGCCCTTTTCAAAGAAGACCTGAAGGACCTGCAAGCCACGGAAAGCCAAACAGCCACTCTGCGCTGTGAGCTGAGCAAGGCTGCAGCTGTGGCCTGGAAGAAAGGGAGCAAAACACTCAGGGCAAGTGAAAAATACATCATGAGGCAGGAGGGTGCCCTGGCAGAGCTGGAAATCCGTGACCTAGAGCTGCAGGATGCAGGAGATTACACCTGTGTGTGTGGGGAGCAGCACAGCACAGCCTCTCTGGCAGTGAAGGGTAAAAGCAGATGATTGTCCATTTTCTGTTCCTCTGAAACCCCCATGAAGTGCCCACCTGCTGTTAACTTGTGTCCAGGTCTTGTTCAGGTGTTTATTTTTGTCTGGCATCGCTGAAAAGGGAGCTGAGCTCAGGAAGTCTCTCCCTGCAGACACACTGCTGTGTTGTAGCTTTAAGGGAATTGCACCCAGGAAATGTTAGACCAGATGAGATGTTCTGTCCTGAGATAAATCCTTCGAATTCTACCTTAAATCTTGTACTTTGGCCTGCCCTCTCAGCACTTCTTGTCATACTGCTGGATCCAGTTTTCCAGATAACCTCAGCCCCCTGATTTAGCCAGATTTGAACTTCAGCTGAGANTTACTGCTGGATTCAGTTTTCCAGATCTTTGTAGTGATAACCTCAACCTCAGCCCCCTGATTTGGCCAGATTTGAACTTCAGCTGAGAATTCACCATGCTGAACACTCAGTTTAAATGCACTTTCTACTGGCTTTCCTTTCCCAGCCCTGCCAGTGCTTTTCAAGGAGGAGCTGAAGGATGAAGAAGCCAAAGAAGGAGCATCAGTCACTCTGAGATGTGAATTAACCAAAGGAGCTCCTGTGCAGTGGAAAATAGGGCCCAAAGTGCTCAAAGGAAGTGACAAATATCAAATGAGACAATCTGGCACCACTGCAGAGGTGGTCATTTGTGACCTAGAAGTAGAAGATGCTGGAGATTACACCTGTGTGTGTGGTGACCAGAAGACAACAGCAACCTTAAGAGTTCATGGTAAAAAAGAACTTATTAAAATTGATAAATATCTCTTGAGATAGACATAATTCTGAAATGTAGTAGTTTCTTCCCTAGATCAGTAGTTTGTTTTTATCCCTTCCTCTTCCTTCATTCTATTTATAACTCATTTCTTCCTGAGAAAGAGTTGCTCATGGTGAATTTTTTGGTCATTATTAATCTGTCCTTTTAAAAGGAGAAAATGAGAAGTTTCCTTCTATGCAAGTCTCCTCCTCTTGGATATTTGCATTTTCCAGCCCTGACCCTGTAGGTCACTTCAGTCCTCCACAGTTTCTCCAAAACACCCAGCTGTGGGCTGTGAGGTGCCTCTTCTCCAGGAGCTGGAAAAGGAGAAGTGAGGGTTGGGGCAGCAGAAAGAGGAGGAAATTCTCTGGCCATGTTTTTTTTTTTTGAAGGTTCCAGATTCTTTAAAGAAGTCAGACATGCAGAGTGAGATAAGTGTTATCATTCCAGAGCTTAATTCCTGTAGGTTGTTTTGTCTTTGAGTTATGATTTCCAAAATGAGGAGTAGTAAGAATCTAAAATGTAATGGCCCTTCAAACTTCAGTTTACAACTAGGAGTAGTTTTATTTGGATATCTGTCTGCTTTCATGTAGATGGGGCTGTGACAGTTTAATAAAAACAAAGCAGAAACTGACAACAGCAGCCTCCAAAAAATTGTGTGAGTAAAATAGTTCTGTATCCAGCAGCATTATTTGTGAGTGCTGTTGATCTGAGGTCTGGGTCTTTCTTTTGCTCTTTCACAATAAATAACAACAACAACCCAGGGAACTGATCTCTTAGGGTGACTGAAACCACATTACACTCGAAGAAGGACACTTGCAGAGTTTCTGAGCTTGGTTATGGCTAAGGATATCTATAACAGGCTGAAAAAAAGGCAAGAGGGGAAATAATCTCAAAATAGAAACAAGGGTTTTAATTCTGGATTTCTGCTGTCCCTTTGTCCGTGTTGCATCCTCCAGCTCTGCCAGCACTCTTTAAGGAGGAGCTGAAGGACAAGGAAGCAGAAGAAGGTGGAGAAGTCTCCCTGCTCTGTGAGCTCTCCAAGGCTGCTCCGGTGGAGTGGCGGAAGGACCAGAGGATCCTCAAACCGAGTGGGAAATACAGAATGAGGCAGGAGGGGCTCAAGGCAGAGCTGGTGATCCATGAAATAGCTGAGGAGGATGCAGGAGCCTACACCTGTGTGTGTGGAGAGCACCAGACTACAGCTGTCCTGGCAGTCCAGGGTAAAGCCATCCCTGACCTCCTCTTTCCTGACTGGAAACCTCTGTCCTCTGCTCTAAGCTGTTCAATTTTCCACATTTGTCTGTTCATCCTTATTAACTGGACTTCCATTCAGTTGAAAATGTTCCCTGCCCCTCCTCACCTCAGGCTGTGGGAATTGGAAAATACCTGTCTGCATTTCTCTGTGCCATCCTTCTGCCTTTTCCTTTCCTTAAACACAAACCTGCTCTCCTTTCTTCTTTCCCTTCTGCCATTCCTTTCCTACCATGTAACCCCATTGTTCTTTGGCCTTTCCTTTCCTGCATTTATTCTCTAAACTACAAATCTGTTTATTCTTTGCCATTCCTTTCTGGAATTCTCACTACCAACCATTTTAATAGAGGGAATAATTTAATTAATTTTCATTTTCCTACCATGTAACCCCATTGTTCTTTGGTCTTTCCTTTCCTTTCCTGCATTCATTCTCTAAACCACAAATCTGCTTATTCTTTTCCATTCCTTTCTGGAATTCTCACTACCAACCATTTTAATAGAGGGAATAATTTAATTAATTTTAATTTTCCTACCATGTAACCCCATTGTTCTTTGGCCTTTCCTTTCCTGCATTTATTCTCTAAACCACAAATCTGTTTATACTTTGCCATTCCTNCCTTCTGCCTTTTCCTTTCCTTAAACACAAACCTGCTCTCCTTTCTTCTTTCCCTTCTGCCATTCCTTTCCTACCACGTAACCCCATTGTTCTTTGGCCTTTCCTTTCCTGCATTTATTCTCTAAACTACAAATCTGTTTATTCTTTGCCATTCCTCTCTGGAATTCTCACTACCAACCATTTTAATGGAGGGAATAAGGAGTATCCAGAATAAGGCTCTGTTAGCTAGAATTTCCTCTGCACTAAATTATGCCCATTTTGGGTTTTGTGCCCATAATCTCTATCCTGATGTCCAAAAATAGATTTCCATTATGAGACTGATTTTTCTAAGGAAAGAATAAATTCTTTCTGTGGCCTCCTTCTGGTCTTCCTTTGCTGGAAGAACAATTTGCTGGACAAACAAGGCTGGTGTTTCAGCTTAACACTGCTGGAATGGGAAATGTGCCAAACCAGGGCTAAGCCTGTTTTCTAGCCTGGATATTTTAGCTAAGTCTCTAATACTGGACATTAATTTTGAGATCTGAGATATCCAACCTTGTTAAACAGATGAAATATCCCATTATCCCACCTAGTTAATAGAGGGACATGTGTGAAGGTCACCACATTTATTTCAAGGATGCAAGCTGCAATGAGTACAAGAATTATGTTAAATGGGAAAAATGTGTTCTGAGACAAGAACCCAGGCTGGAATTCAGCAGCTGGAGATTTGCTTTGGGCTCAAGAAGAATGTGTGAGTCCCAGATGCTCCTCTTCAAGGATATCTCAAGGAAGAAGGAGGGAGGATGAGTGAGGAACTTTGTCAACAGGCAGAGCACAGCAGGGCAGCTCTGTGAGTAGAAAAAGAGAGTGCAAAGCCATGAAGTTTGTGGAAGACACCAGTAATGTGAATTGAGGAGCTCAGAACTGGTGTTCTGCTTTTTTCTGAGGAGGAACCTGGTAGAGAGCAGGTGTAAATCTGTTGAGGACTGTGCAGTTTTGCTGTAGGAAATCCAAAATGATTAGGATGTCTATTCCCAATAGGATATTTTCATTTCTCTTTCCTCTCTTTGTGGCTGATGCTCACCCATCCTTGACAACTTTCCCCTGTCACAACCTTCACAACTTTCCCCTGTCACTTCCTCACCCCTCCCTGGACACACCCTCAGTTTGTAACACATTTTACCTGCATCCTTCAGCTGTGCCTCCGTTTTTCCAAGAAGAAATGACGAGCCAGGAAGGGGTAGAAGGTGGAAGAGCCACTTTGCACTGTGAGCTGAGCAAGGCCCCTGCCTGTGTGCAGTGGAGGAAGGGCCAGCACATCCTCACCTCGGGCACCAAGTACAGCATGAGGCAGGAGGGACGTGCTGTGGAGCTGGTGGTCCATGACTTGGACCTGAGTGACAGTGGGGATTACTCCTGTGTGTGTGGAGACAAGACCAGCACAGCTGCCTTAACAGTTCATGGTAATGTAATCCTTGGGGTGAACGTCCAAACCTGTCCAGATCTCGATGGTCTGTTCCTGTCCCTTCCCGTTTGCTTGGTTCCTTTGGACTCTCTGTGCTTCTTCCTTTTGTAGAACTGGGAAAAACATTCCCTGCTGGTGTTTGTCCCCCTCAGCTCTGCTGGTTCATCTCACCTTGCCCTGACCCAGTGTCCAGGGAAGTTTTTCCATTGGGTTCCACTGACCTGGATCAGGGCTTGGTGCTGCCCCATGAAACCTCTCCCCCAGGACCTCACCAAGGTGCATTTTAAGGAACATTCACCCTCTCTGTGGTAACTCTTTTACTCCTCAGTGCTGCCTCCAGAATTCAAGAGAGAGCTGAAGGACCTGGAAGCTGTGGAAAATGGCACAGCTGCTCTGCAGTGTGAGCTGACAAAGCCTGCTGAGGTGGAGTGGAAGAAAGGGCAGGAGGTGCTCAGAGAGAGCAGAAAATATGAAATGAGTCAGGATGGTGCTGTTGCAAAGCTGATTATCCATGAGCTGGAGGAGGAGGATGCTGGAGTTTACACCTGTGTGTGTGGAGATCAGCAGACAACTGCCACGCTGACAGTCAATGGTAAAAAGCTAAAGGGAAAAGGCTGTAATATTTTCTGAAAATGAAAATAGCAACTGTGGTTTAGTGTTGCCTAAGGAAAAGATTGTAAATCATGAGGTGTGCAGAATAACCTGGTCTATGCAGCTCATGGAGTGGCCAGGCAGGAAATGGGGACTGCAATGCAGAACTAAGTGCATTTTTTCTGTATCTCTCCTGCAAGTGGCCTGCCTTAGGAAGGAATCTGAACCCTTAAAATTCCCTGCCTTAAGAGGGAGGATGAATTCTTGCAAGTCTCAGTATTAGGAGGGAATCTGAACTCTGAAAATTCCCTGCTGATCTTCAGAACACTTCTTCAGTGATCAGGGCAGCACGCTGGCTGCTTTTACAGCAGGAAAACTCTGGTTCCATTTTTAGATCATAGATTAGGTTCTATATATTTCATGGCAAATGTAACTTCTTGAAATCCATTTCTTCTTGCTCTGCAGGTATTCCTATTACTTCTCTGGGGAAATAGCTTCATAGTTTGAATTAGAGCATTGAGGTTTAGAGACATCTGGAAAAAAAAAAACTCTTTTGGTGCTTTCATTTTCCCTCTGCTTCCTTTTTCCCAAGCCCCAGCTGCAGCAGGTCCAAGTCATATTTCTATTTTATAGCCCTACCAGCCCTTTTTAAACAAGAGCTTCAGGACGTGGAGGCAGAAGAAAGTGGCACAGTGACCCTGAGGTGTGAGCTCACCAAACCCAAGGCTCCAGTGGAGTGGAGGAAAGGGGATGTCACTCTCTACCCTGGTCTGAAATACGAGATGAGGCAGCAGGGCTGTGCTGCTGAATTGGTCATTTCTGACCTGGAAGTGGAGGATTCAGGAATTTACACCTGCGACTCCGGACACCAGCGGACAGCGGCTGTGCTGGCCGTGCATGGTAGGCAGTGGTGACCCCCTGGCTCAGCAGGAGTGGAGTGAAAGGAGCTTTTCCTGATGTTCATTGATTTGTTTTGTTGCTGGTCCACGTCAGAATTAATGTTCTTGTTGGGCATGGCACACAGCAAAGCAGAAAGGTTCTTCTTGCAGTATCTGGAGTGATTAGTGACCATCAAAGCAATCATAGAATGGTTTGGGTTGGAAGGGACCTTAAAGATCATCCATTTCCATCCCTCTGCCATGGGCAGGGACGCCTTCCACTAGACCAGGTTTTTCAGAACCCCAGCCAAACTGGCTTTAAAGGCTGTCATGATGTAAAAATATGCTGAACCCTGCTGCCCTGAGTGCAGGGAGTGTGGCTGGATATGGGAATGGGATAAGGGATGCCTAACTGGATGTAATGCCTGCCTGGGATGGTAAGAGATGCACCAATCAGGGGATAAGGGATTTCTAGGAGATATGAATGTGCTGTATTGTTACTGGAGGCTTTGAACTTCAGGTGCAAATGCTGACTGCAGACAACTTGAATCCACACCTGTGTTCCTTCCCGCCTTGTACCATCCAGAGCAAAGCTTTAACTGAAATCTGGATTTCCCCTCCCATTTATCTCTTCACTGTGATCTCTTACCAAGAGATCGATACTAACTTGATCTTTTATACATTGATAGGAGCCTTATTTGGGGCAGAATTCTCTGTTTAATATTACAAACTCACAGACCTCTATTAAGGGACAGAGATCTGTGTGAGAGAGGCCGTTCCCGGTGATCTTTGCCTAAAGCATCCATAGCTGGCATGGAAACTCTTCCATAGGAAAGTCTGGCTCCTTCAGACCCCAAACCAGGCCATTCTGTTGACCACTAAGACCAGATCTTTCCTAACTTTGCCTGTCTTCAGCTCTTGGTTCCTTTAGTGGTTCAAGAAAGATTCTGCCAAGACAGAGAGTTGCATCCCCAGGATTATGGAATCATTTAGAACAAGCCATACCTGAAGGATGATGGTAGGACTGGATCCTTCTTGCACTAAAACACTCTTGAAACGTTTTCCTCTCAAATTTTACAGCACTGCCCATCACGTTTAAGCAACCTTTACAAAATAAGGAATTTGAGGAAGGAAGCACAGCCACGTTCTGCTGTGAGCTGTCGAAAGCCTGTGCTCCAGTGGAATGGAGGAAAGGAGGAGTGGAGCTGCAGCCCAGCCAGAAATATGAAATGAGGCAGAGGGGATGCCTGGTTGAGCTCTTGATACACAATCTCAGATTAGAAGACACAGGAGAATACAGCTGTGACACAGGGGATCAGGAAAGCAGGGCAGCTCTGCATGTGAAAGGTACGTGCTGTGAGCTGACTCCTCAAGGAAAACAACCATTTCAATATGAATATTTTAAGTGCATTATTCTTATTCTCTATGAATATTTTCCTTTTCATCTGATATATTAAGATTTTTTTATTTTTATTAAGAATGGAAGAGGATGATGCTTTGTTCTTCCAGTGCTGTGTTTGAGTTTTGGGCTCTAATAGGAAATACTTTCAAGCTTTGTGCCTGAGGAGAAATTAAAGAAAAAGCAATGATTTAACATAACATCTGGACATTTTGCAGGACATGTTGTTTGAATATTTAAAAAGAATATTTTCTTTCAAATACTCTAAGAAGACAGGCAACGACATCCCTGACCTCTCAAGGCTGTCCATGGAGTTTCAAAGTTCTTTGCTCTTGAGATCACTGTTAGATCAACTGAGGGATAAAATCCTTCATTGAATTCACCACTGGGAAGGATTTGGGTGAAGGAACAAAGGAAGTAAATGTTATGAGTGCAGATGGCTTCTTCTGATTCAGCAAGATCTCCCAGTTGTGCCAGGAAAATCAGAAAACATGGATCCTATCTAGGAATATCACAGTGAAAAGCAGAGTATCTTGTTCTCCAGGAGTCAGTCTGTGTTAACCAGGCATCACTAAAAGATCCTGTTGATCTTTTCTCTTTTAGCTCTGCCAGTTCTTTTCCAAAAGCAGCTCAAAGACGAGGAGGCAGAAGAAGGAGCCGCGGTGAAATTCCAGTGTGAGCTGACAAAGGATAACGCGGCCGTGGAGTGGAGGAAAGGCACCATGGAGCTCTTCCCGTGTGCCAAATATGAAATCAAATTAAGTGGGCGCAGAGCTGAGCTTGTGATCCATAATGTAGAGCCAGAGGATGCCTCTGATTACACTTGTGACACAGGAGACCAGCAGAGCACTGCAGTCCTCAGAGTGAATGGTTAGCATTGCACCCCCCGGGCTGGAGGAGAAGAGGCATTGGTGGAACTGTGTGAGAGGGGTTATTTAATCCAAAAGTTAAGATAATGAGGAAAAAAGCTGCCCAGTTATAAAGCAGAGTACAGAGGAGTGGATCTGGTGGGACAGGGTTCCTGTTTAAGCCTGTAAAGCACAGAGAGCAGTGCACTGACCCTTTCCTCTGACATGATAAAAGCAGGGAATTCTGCATCATGGGGATTTTGAAACACTAACAAAACTTTTTTTGGCACTTTGCAATTTTCCTGGCTCACTTGAATCAATAGCAAAATCACGCATCATTTAAAAAAGCACTTTGAGGTTGCTATTTTTAATCTCCCTGTGAAGATCCCGAGAATGCTGGGTTTAACCTAACCAGGAATAATGTCTGTGATTGATCAGAGAATCACAGAACAGGTCACAGGTCCAACCTTCTGCTGCTCAATCCCAGCACCATCTAGGAAATGTTTGTGATTGCCTCAAAGTTGGGTGGAATTTGTGGCTTTGATCTAAGCCATAACCTTTCAAACAATATATTTTTGCTGACTCTGACCCAAAAAGCAGCCACAGGGTCAACTATGGGTGAAAGAGCCCAGTGATTGCTTTACCTGTCTCACAGTAGTGTTTTTGCTGGAACCACAGGCACTGAGATTCCTGTTTTTCCAGCTGCTCACACACACCCCATGGATATCCCCTTCTTGTTTCCATCAGTGGCAAGCTGCTTTCTGAGCTGTTCCATGATCTACTTGAATAAATGTCCATTTGTGCATCATCTGGAAGGACTGGCTGATGATGATCTGGGTCTTGAGAAGACAGCTGAGAAATCAGAAATTAGTTTAAAGCTTTACATTATTTAGCTGTTGAAAACCAGGAGTATTTCTGTAAAAGTCAAAAGATTTATACTGGTTTAAACAGAAAGTGCCATGTTTTGTTTTGTCAAAACCTTTGTGTGTAGGAGCTTCCAATATGCTGAGTAGATGCATAAAAGGTGTGATGTGGATGCCCTGAACTTTATAGGATATAAAGACATTTGGGGAACTTTCTGATCCTCTGGATATACACAATATAGGTCTGTTTATAGGGAAAAAAAATGGTTTTATTATCATATCACCACAAATGCAAAGTTGTACTGCAGCACCAGAGCCCGGGTGCCTTGTGCTGACTTGTGCTGACCTGGCACTCAAGCAAAGAGCTTATGTTTTTTCTATTTCTCATTTTACAGCCATCAAACCCCAGCTGAAGCAGCAGCTGAGGAACGAGGAAGTGGAAGTGGGAGGAACAGCCAGGCTGCGCTGCGAGATTTCCGTCAGCAAAGCAGAAGTGGAGTGGAGGAAGGATGGAGTCCTGCTGCACTCCAGCTCCAAGTATGAAATGTGGCAGGATGGGACCCTCCGGGAGCTCCGTGTCCACCACCTGGAGCCTGGGGATGCTGGGGAATATTCCTGCAAGGCTGGAGACCAGACCAGCTCTGCCAAACTCACCGTGAAAGGCAAGACCTGCTTATTGGAACAAGGAGATTTCTAATTTCACAACACGATTGAGTTATATGCACATACATAAAATGAGTTATTGTGATCAACACGGAGCATAGGAGGGGTATCATAAAAAAAAATCTTATGGTCAGTGGATGCACCAAAGCAAAGATTGACTTGGTGGACAGGAGAGGATAAGGCAGCTGTAATCTGTGACTCGTGGCTTGGAATATTTTCTTAACATCATGTGCATGGGACTGAACAGATGGTCCAGCCCCAGCTTCCAGTCACATGGCAGCTGCATCTGGCCTCAATATCGTTGCAGAGCTTAGGTTGGACCACTGGTGTGGAACAAACACCCCCAGCACCTCCACAGGCTACCCCACGTTGTAGATCCCCTGCACATCACACCCAGCTGCAGCATTGCTCGTGCAGATGGTGACCTCAGTTGTAGGAATATCCACTGTGCTTGCTCAGAGGGAGACTGGGCTGCTCTTTAAATGGTTTGACTCGATGATTTTAGAGGTCTTTTCCAACCTTAGTGATTTTATGATTCCTTTGGTATTCCCCAGCGGGTTTGGGGTATTTACTGCTTCTGCCTGCTGGGGGTTGTGTGTATGATCCTTGCACAGGTGCCCAGCTGTCCTAGAAGCAGGACTCAGGCAAACTGCAGTGCAGAAGCCCTGTGCTCACACTAACCCAGTGAGTCCTGCTGGGAGGACAAAGCCAGCCAGGGCCTCAGCCAGTTTGGAGCATCAGTGTGGAGTAAATGCAACTCTGTTCACAGAAATACAATAGGGAGGGTCAGGCTTTAATGTTATCCTGTGAAGATGTCTAACTGTAAAAGGAACAAATTTCAAAATCCTGATTTTGGCACCTGTGGCAGGGAAAAATGNGAGGATAAGGCAGCTGTAATCTGTGACTCGTGGCTTGGAATATTTTCTTAACATCATGTGCATGGGACTGAACAGATGGTCCAGCCCCAGCTTCCAGTCACATGGCAGCTGCATCTGGCCTCAATATCGTTGCAGAGCTTAGGTTGGACCACTGGTGTGGAACAAACACCCCCAGCACCTCCACAGGCTACCCCACGTTGTAGATCCCCTGCACATCACACCCAGCTGCAGCATTGCTCGTGCAGATGGTGACCTCAGTTGTAGGAATATCCACTGTGCTTGCTCAGAGGGAGACTGGGCTGCTCTTTAAATGGTTTGACTCGATGATTTTAGAGGTCTTTTCCAACCTTAGTGATTTTATGATTCCTTTGGTATTCCCCAGCGGGTTTGGGGTATTTACTGCTTCTGCCTGCTGGGGGTTGTCTGTATGATCCTTGCACAAGTGCCCAGCTGTCCTAGAAGCAGGAAAACTGCAGTGCAGAAGCTCTGTGCTCACACTAACCCAGTGAGTCCTGCTGGGAGGACAAAGCCAGCCAGGGCCTCAGCCAGTTTGGAGCATCAGTGTGGAGTAAATGCAACTCTGTTCACAGAAATACAATAGGGAGGGTCAGGCTTTAATGTTATCCTGTGAAGATGTCTAACTGTAAAAGGAACAAATTTCAAAATCCTGATTTTGGCACCTGTGGCAGGGAAAAATGCAGGTGAACTTGAGATGGGAAGAAATGATTCTGACTCTAGTTCAGAAGGCTGAATAGTTTCTTTATTATAACTATATTACAATACATTAATATATTATTTCAAGAGGAGNATAATTAAAAAAAAACCAATATGCAATGTGTTTCTTAGCAAGGACAAGTGGTAAAGCCACTATCCAGAAGCCATTTGTCCTGTTGCCAAGTACACTGAGAGCAGAGTTTGAAATGGGGTTTGAGAGGCTGTGCTGTCTCCACCCTTGAAAGACAAGGTGCTGAGCAACCTTTGAGCAGTGGTCGAAGCAGGTGCCTCCCAAAAGCCCACTGCAGCCTGGGTTGTTCATGGCTCCATGATTTGATCCATGTTTTCCCTTTCATCTCCCGTTTCTGCCTCCTTGCAGAGCCTGACGTGACCATCGTGAGCGGCCTCAAGGACACGGTGGTGGCCGAAGGGGACGATGTCACCTTTCGGTGCCAGGTTTCCCACGAGAACGCCAGGGACGTGGAGTGGAAGCTGCAGGATGTGGCTCTGCAGAACAACGAAATGAACGAGATCTCGGTGGAAAGGGGCAAGGTCCACACCCTGACCCTGAGGAAGGTGACAGAGCAGGACATTGGCACCGTCACGTTCCGCGTGGGACCCCACACGTCGACAGCAGAGCTCACTGTGAAAGGTGAGGGCTCCCTGTGCTGTGGAGCAAGATCAGTGGGAACAGGGAGTGCTTTGCTTATGCTGGCAGCAAATTCAAGGCCAAAATTCCAAAATTCACCCCTCGTGTCCTGGGGGTGCTTGTGCTTCAAAGCACCTGTGGCTGCAATCACCAGGGATGAACAGGGGACATTTCACCACCTTCCCGAAGCTCACTGATTCCTGGAGAAATTACTAGCTGGGCTTCACTACTTGCATGGATACTTCACTACTTGCACTACTTTCATTGCTTCCACCACCTCTTTTAGAATTCTAGAATAATTTGGGTTTGGAGGGACTTTTAAAAGCCATCTGGTCCAATCCCTCTACATCTTCAACCAGATCAGGTTGCTCTGATCTGGTCCTTTCTTTCTTTCCTTTCTTTCTTTCCTTGCTTTCTTTCTTTTCTTTCTTTCTTTCCTTCCTTCTTTCTTTTCTTTCTTTTCTTTCTTTTCTTTCTTTTCTTTCTTTTCTTTCTTTTCTTTCTTTTCTTTCTTTTCTTTCTTTTCTTTCTTTTCTTTCTTTTCTTTCTTTTCTTCCTTTTCTTTCTTCCCTTTCTTTCTTTTTCTTTTTCATTTTTTCCTTTCTTTTTTCTCTTTCTGTTTTCTTTTTTTCTTTTTTTTTTCTTTTTTCTCTTTCTGTTTTCTTTTTTTCTTTTTTTTTTCTTTTTTCTCTTTCTGTTTTCTTTTTTTCTTTTTTTTCTCTTTTTTCCCTCCCTTCCTCCCTTCCTTCTCCATCCAAAATCCTTCTCCTTCCCTCTTAGAAGCTTCTTTTAACCCCTCAGTAAATAGCACACAAGTCAGAGGATTTTTTTTATACTCAGCCATTCAGCTGTAGCTTTAACACCAAGACAAAGGAGCCTGGAAAACAAAGCAAACAAAGCAAAGCAAACAAATCCTTTGCTTTGTTTGTAATTTCAGTGCCACCTCCAGTCTTTAAGGAGAAACTGCAGAGCAGGGAAGTGCAGGAGGAGGGCACAGCTGTCCTCTGCTGCCAGCTCTTCCAGCCCAGTGCTGAGGTGAAGGGCCCTCAGGTGATCTCCCCAAGCTCCAAGTATGAAATCAGGCAGGAGGGAACAGTCCATACTTGAAAGATTTATCACTAAAAACCAGAAGGCTCTAGCAAATACACCTGTGATAATGGAAATGAACAAACAACAGCCACTTTGACTGTTAAAGGTGGGTTGTGTTGGGTTTTTTTAAGATAAGAAACTTCCCCACTCCCTTAGCTAGGCTCTGCCAAGAGGATTTTTTTCTACTGTCCTTGACTTCAGATGTGCTGTGCTGTCAAAAGCAGCTGAGTGCTTTTTCTTTTGGAAGTCCTGTGGTGTCTTAAGCAAAGGAAATGCAGGGACCCAAGTGTGGGAATTACTGCCACACTTTGAGACTCTATGGCCTCTCTCTGGTCACTCAGACAACCAGGGCTGGAGCTAAAATTAAGATAGGACTACTTTTGATGCTTAATCATCCTTTGAGCTGTAGTTCTGCCTGGAAAAAAATGGTGATCCAGGTGAATTTGTTCAAACTTGGACACAACTCCAGCTAATGAGCAAGGCACCTAAATGCCTGTAGTGCCAAAGATCTTTAAAATAGATGTAACGTGACAATATATCTGTTTTTTTCCAAATCTGATCTGATACAAATACAATATCAAGGTGACTTTTTCTGAGACACATGATCAGGAAAAACAAAGATGAGCCAGGATATTGTTAAATCCCACCTTTTGAAGTATCCCTGGGGGCTCTCCCATGAAGGGCATGAACCTGCCTGCAGTCACACTGACTCCACAGCTCAAGGATACCAGAATGTTGGTGCTGTAAACAGATCCTCTGATGGCCAATTTGTGTCTCTGTGTGTGGTCTCAGCCACTCCAGCACTCCATGAAAAAAATTCCAAACCCAGGAAGCTGAGGAAGCCTGTGCAGTCACACTGTGAATACCATTTCAGCCAATTGGCTGAAAAAGAACAAACAAACAAAATATATATACATATCTCAATACTAATAAGCGTGGAGCCACCAAGGTTCTTCCAGGAAACTGGACTTGAGGAGCTAAGCTTCTACATGTGGCACTTCATAAATCCACCCACAAAACTCCACCTTGACCCACCGGTGATACTGTCAGCACAGAGACTGCCAGGGTTCCTTTCTCTGCTGGTCCAGTTTTCAAATAAGGAATATTATAGAAAGATGTTTCTCCATGCCCTCTCCCAAACACACAAGAACCTGGATACCAGGAGCAGGCTTTTGAGGTCAGGTTTTGGTACCCATTTGGAGATACATGCACTGAGATGCTCAAAACTCTGTATCCATGACTCTTCCTGTGCAAGGAGGAGCATAATCCTTGAGGTGCTCAGTGTATGAGCACTGTGTGCAGTGTCCAGTGATTCTTCAGGAGTGCAGAGTGCTTAGAGCTCCTGGAAATCCAGCACTGTTGGACAATACCCTTTTCCTGACCCAGAGCTGGAACTACTGAGAGGTGTTTTAAAAACTTTTATGCCATTTTCGGTCTCATGAGAAGGGTGAGACAATACAGATGTTACAATTCATGCCGTCACAATCAGAAGCCAACTATTTCCTAATTACAATACATTTTAAGTGTTTCTTGGCCTATCAGCTTTAGCCACACCATGCTGAAAATGCCTTAAAGCCAATCATCTAAAATTACCCCTCGTGGGTCCTACTCCAATGCATCTTTCACAGTTCTGTTTCTCCAAAGTATCTGGTCTTATTTGTAAGGCCATCCTTTGAAACTTGTTTCTAGCTCCATTTCTCTCTCAACAATGTCTGTCCCATTCCATGGCACTTCTAAGTCAGCATTTCTTATCTCAAGGTTTGAATATGGATGCACACACTGTGTGGACCTTCTGTCAGGCCCTGAGAACTTTCTACAAACCCATTTCCCACACAGCATTGTCTGTCATTCCTTGTTTTGCTTTTAAACTAACTTTGGAACTGAGTTTGAACCAAATTTAGGACGGCACCAGAGTTTCATCAAACACAAGGCTTAATTATGCAGTCAGCAATGACACATGATTACATGATTTTTTTCCCCCTCTGATTTTTCTTGATTTAGCTTCTCCAGTCACCTTCACACAACCACTCCAGAGCCAACAAGCTGAGGAGGGTGGCACTGTCACTCTGAGCTGTGAGGTCTCCAAATCCAACACCACTGTGCAGTGGAAGAAGGGGGGGACAGTGCTGCGACCCAGCGACAAATACAGGATGCGCCAGGAGGGGGCCGTGGCTGAGCTGACCATTCACAACCTGAGCGAAGCTGATGCTGGGGACTACACCTGTGACACAGGGGACCAGCAAACCACAGCAGCAGTGAAGCTGAAAGGTGGGGCTTTGCATGGGGAAGGGCTGGGCACAGGTTGGCACCACGGCAGGGGCACAGGATTGAGTAATTTGGCAGCTAAACCTTGTCCTGTCCTGAAGTGGGGATCTCAGAGATGAGAGAGGTTTCACTGGGCTAAGAACTGTGTCAGTTACCTCTAGAAATGGGCCTTTGATCACTGCTTCTGTGGTTTAATGATAATTAATTTTCACTCATTTTCTTTTGACAATTTTTTTCACAACACACAGGTTATGGTTATACACATATTAAATATTTATTATGCACACAACGCAGTATAACTTGCCTTTAATACACATCAGCTTTTAATACACATGCAGACATGAATCACGCATCTGTAGCATTGTAGGATGTTGCTATGTGCCTGTGTGCCTATATTTTCATGAGTTTAGAATCAGAATCACAGAATGGTTTGGGCTGGGAGGTACCTTCAAGATAATTTAGTTCCAACCTTCCACTATCCCAAGTTGCTCCAAGCCCCATGCAACCTGGCCTTGGGCACTTCCAGGGATCCAGGGGCAGCCACCGCTTCTCTGGGAATTCTGTCCAGGGCCTAACCATCCTCACAGGGAACAATTTCTTTCTAACATCTAAGCTAACCCTTCTCTCTTTCAGTTTGAAACCATTCCCCTTTTATCTGTCACTACCTACCCCTATAAAAAGTCCTTCTTCCTCTTTTTTATAAGCCTCCTCTTCCAAGCTGAACACCCCCAGATTTATTATTTAGGGCCTCAAATAACAACAACATAGTGCTGTCAAGAGAGAGCCTAACAACATGTTTAACCCAGGAAGCATCACTTGAAAGTAGATCTCAAACTCTGTTGCCCTTTCCGTGAAGAAGCAGCAGCCACCATCGTGGAGAGGCTGAAGGACGTGGCCACGTACGAAGGAGAAGACGCGGTGTTCGAGTGCAGGCTGTCCCGGGAAACAGCTCAGGATGCCCAGTGGTTCCTGGGGGATGTTCCCCTGCAATCCAACGAAATGAATGAGATCAGAGTGCAAGGGACACATCACAGTTTGATCTTGAGGAAGGTGACCCTGGAAGACTGTGGGTCCGTCAGTTTCAAAGTGGGGCAGCATTCGTCAGCAGCGCAGCTGAAGGTGGAAGGTGAGCAGCCTCCCTGGAAGAGGGGTTGAGCAAGTACTGGCAGGCACTGCTTTGACTTCTGGAGAGGTGTATTTGGGATTAGGGAGCCTTGGAAATTTTGGGAGATTCTGCTAATCTAATTTAGCAGTTTAGAGAGGTACATCTGAGCCAGTCATTCCAGTCGTTTTTATTGTACATGGAATGAAGATTAATATTAACATCCTTTGATGTTACTTGATATAGTAATTAATATTAACATCCTTTGATGTTATTTGATATAATAATTAACAATAACATCCTTTGAAGACCATCCAACTACGCAGCTGAATCAATGCTGAAGAGTGTCAAGAATATACTCTGGACTAATCTCCTACTTATGAGGCTTTTAGATCATATTTACAAAAAAAAAGAGTCTGAAAGCTCTGAAAAACCTTTCTTTTAAGATATACAGAATGATTTTTGAAGGATGGCCCATGCCAATGCCTGGTGTTGTTTGTTCCTCTTTGACCTGGTTCCAAGTGTAACTACAGACCCCCAGCTCTGCTCTGGGGGGTGATGCTGGGTGAGGATGCTGCAGCAGTGCTGGTCCCCTCTCCCCACAGCTGCCCCGGTCACCTTTGTGAAGGCGCTGCACAACCTGGAGCTGCAGGAGGGTGGCACTGCCCACCTGTCCTGTGAGGTGTCCAAGCCTGATGTCCCCGTGGAGTGGAAGAAGGGCACGGCCGTGATCCACTCCAGCCACAAGTGCAGCATCCAGCAGGAGGGGAAGGTGCACACGCTGCTCATCCGCGACCTGAACCGCGCCGACTCCGGGGAGTACAGCTGCCACACGGCTGCTGGCAAGACCACAGCCAGACTGGAGGTCAAAGGTAGGGTTTCCTCTGTGCCCAGCAGTGGTGAGAGGAGGGAACATCGATTTTTAGAGCTCTCTATTTCAAGAGAGACACTGATCAGTGGAGCAAGTGCAGCAGAATCCACCAAGTTTGTCAGGGAGCTGGAGCACGTGAAGTACATGGACAAACCCTGTTGTGATAGGACAAGGGGTGATGGTTTTAAACCAAAAGGGGGACGATTTAGATAAGGTATAAAAAATACATTTTTTACAATGAGGATGGTGGGGCCCTGGCACAGGGTGCCCAGAGAAGCTGTGGCTGCCCCTGGATTCCTGGAAGTGTCCATGGCCAGGTTGGACTGGGTTTGGAGCAGCCTGGGATAGTGGAAGGTGACCCAGACAGGCAGGGTTTGGAAAAAGATGATAGTACCTTCTAATTTAAACCATTCTGGGATCTAAGTGTAAGCAGAGGCAAGGGCAGCTGAGTTTGAAAACTGAGGAAGAGAAAGTGGAAGGGAGACCTCGTTGCTCTCTGCAGCTTCCTAGTGGAGATCTACAGAGGAGAAAGACAGAACTTTCTTGGAGGGCTCAGTAAAGAGATGACAGGCAACAAGTGCAAGCTGCAGTGAGAGAAATTCAGATTAGAAAAAGCCCAACTTTTAACATGAAGGAGTGGTCAGACTTTGGAACTGAGATCCAGAGGAGTGGAAGAATGTCCATCTGTGGGGTTCTCCAGAGGTCCCTTCAAGCTTTAATTATGCTGTAATTGATCTCTGGCTGCAAGATCTGAGGCCTTAGATTGTAACCCCAGATTTATATATTCTGTATATATGCTAATATAATCTACATATATTATTATCTATATTAATATTTTATATTTACACATATACATGTATGTCTATTTTATATTTTTATATATATTTGTATGTTCTTTGAGTGATTTTATCCCATTTTATGATTTTATTTCAAGGATGGAAAGCTGTCTGGCCTTCAGTAATAATTACTGAACTTTGAATTCTTTGTGAAAAGAAGTCTGGAATATGGGGAGAGAAATGTAGCTCACATAGAAATCAAATTTTTCTTGCTGATCAACTCCCCTTCTTCCTCCTCCTCTGTCTAGGTTTGACTTTGACATCCCTGGACGCTCTCCTTAGGGAAACCCAGCCAGAATTTTCCGTGAACTTCACGAGTAGCTCTATCCACACCTTAACAACAAAACATCCCTCTATTTCCTGTTTTCGCCTCACCCATTTTTTTATTCCCTCTTTGCCCCGCCGCCCTTTGCCAGGCCTGCCCGTGCTGTTCAAGCAGTGGCTGAAGAACGAGGAGGTGGAGGAAGGGCGCACGGCCGTGCTGCGCTGCGAGCTGACGCGGCCCCACGCGCGCCTGGAGTGGCGGAAAGGGGACACGGTGCTGCAGCCCGGGGACAAGTACGAGTTCCGCCAGGAGGGGACACGAGCTGAGCTCCTCATCTACGAGGCTGAGGCTCAGGATGCTGGAGAATACACCTGTGACTCGGGGGATCAGCAGACCACGGCTTCGCTGCAGGTCAAAGGTAGGAGAAGGCTTGTTTGGGGGCAGAGGAGGCCTGGCTGTGTCCATCCTTCACAGGGGGGATCCTGGAATCATCCAGGCCAGGCTGGATGGGGCTCTGAGAGACCTGGTCTAGTGGAAGGTTACCTGCTCATGGCAGGAACTGGATCTTTAAGACCCCTTCCAACCCAAACCATTCTCTGATTTAGTCTGAAAAAGATCTCTGAGGTCACTGAGTCCAACCATTAACACAACACTCCCAAGTCCACCACTAAACCACGTCCCCATGGGGAGCACTAAACCAACATCCACATGGAAATTTTATTGCTGAGTCATCACTGACACTCTGTGGAATCAAACTGGAGTATTTCACCACACCTAGGACAAGTCCATTTTAAATTGATCCATTGTATGTCTTAGTGCCTGAGAAGCCCATGAATTGTGGCTCTTTGCCTTTCTGAGTGGCTGTGGTTTTGGATTTTTTAGTTTTATTCATTTTGTACTAAGAACTCTATGGATTTGGGATTTTACAGTTTTATTCATTTTGTGCTAAAAATTCTATGTCTTTTAGATTAGATCACACTTTTAGATCGTGGGTTTAGTCACCATAACAAACTCCTGCTCAGAGCATGTGGTTTCAGAGATTAAACACCCAAAATCTCATGTGCCAGCTGAGGGAACTGGAATTTTTTAACCTGGAGAAAAGGAGGCTTGGGGGAGATGTTATCACTCTCTGCAACTACCAACAGGAGGTTGTGGTGAGGTAAAGGTCGGTCTATTTCACAAGCGACAAGCAATAGGATGAGAGGAAATGGCCTCAAGTTGCACCAGGGTGGGTTTAGATTTGTTATTAAGAAATAATTCTTCACTGAAAGGGTGGCCAAACATTGGCACAGACTGCCCAGAGAAGCAGTGGAGTCACCATCCCTGGAGATACTTAAAAGATGTGTAGATGTGACACTTGGGGATGTGGTGTAGTGGTGGATTTGGCTGTGCTGGGTTAATGGCTGGACTTGATCTTAAAGGTCTTTTCCAACCTAAAGGGTTCTGACTTTGTGTTGTGATTGGTGGTGGTGTGCTTTGTGTAGTTCCACTGAGAATGGTGAGTATGGCCATGTGAAGACCTTTAGAGGCCCAGAGCAGCACTGAACACCTTTACAGCATCAGCAACTGATTCCATGAGTGGCCAGCAGGCAAACTGTGGTCCAGAAAGAGGGGAGCAGCCCAGCTGCAGAAGTTACCAGCAGGTTTCTCACCTCTGAGCGCTGTCACTGATGCAGTTGCTTCTCCACCGCAGTACTGCCAGTGCTGTTTAACAAAGAGCTGAAAAACGTAGAGACTGAAGAAGGGGGAACAGCAGTTTTGCACTGTGAGATCTCCAAGCCGGACGCTCCCGTGGAGTGGAGGAAAGGAGGGGTGGTCATTCAGCCCAGTGACAAGTACGAGGTGAAGCTGAAGGGCAGCGTGGCTGAGCTGATCATCCATGGTGTAGAACCTGATGACTGTGGGGATTATACCTGCAGCACTGGCTACGAGATCACCACAGGGTCTGTGTATGTGCAAGGTAAGGTGGTGGAACATGCTGGAAATGCTCTGGTTTTCTTACTCCAAAATCTTTGACAGTAACTGGCCAAACAGCAGAAAGTCCATTAATTTCTTTCCTGATTCCAGCGAAGGTATAAACACTCACCTCCAGGCTGAGGTTTGACCCATCTTTTTAAGTTAAACTACTTTAAAGTACTGACCATACTGTGTTTCAGTGGTACTGCTGAGAAACTTGGAGCAGTGGTCGTAAAAATACTGAAATTCTTGTTACAACTGATTGCAGCTTCTGTCATTGTTAATAATCTTATTACTCCTTTAAAGCACCCAAGTGAACATTTAAATCTTTAAATACCTCTCTGCCTCATACAATTTCTGCAGATGGTTGCAACACACAGGAGAACCAGGCATGACCTGGGCAAGGAGTGGAATTTCCTCCCAGTGAAATGATGTTTGCAGACACACACACTGCTCCTACAAGCAGCTGGAGGGATGGAAGGTGCTTTCTAACCCTCTTCAAGGCAATTTTAGTTCTTTTTTTTCCCCTTGGAAAGGCACTACAAGTTTAACTCTCCTGGAGCTGCGCTTGGGCTCGGGTTAGTTCTGCAGGGAGCGGCTCGTGCGTGTTTGGTTTTGTTTTCCTTTGGCACCTTCTCTTGCTCTGTCACGCAGAAGAAGCAGCAGTGATAGTGTCTGGTTTAAGGAGCACAGACGTCTTTGTGGGCGAGTCAGCCACGTTCACCTGCGAGCTCTCGCACCCGGGCGTGAAGAACGTGCAGTGGTGGCTCGATGGGACCCCCCTCCACAACAACCTGGTGACCGAAATCTCTGAGCAGGACGGCAGGATCCACACTTTAACCCTAAATGATGTGGCGTGCCATGACTCAGGCACTGTCACCTTCAGAGCTGGGTCCCTTATTTCTTCAGCTAAATTATTAGTCAAAGGTATTTCCCTGTTAGCAAGAAACACGTGGCCACCTCTGGACTTGCTCCATGTGCTGGTGCTTCTGCCTTCCAGGCTACCCTTACTAAATCCCTTCACAGTCTTCCTGTGCCCTGCAACCCTCCCACTCTGCAAGTCACCCACTCTCACCCCAGAATTCTTCTGGGTACAGCCACACTGAATTATTTTTTTTCCCCTCACCCTCAAGTGTTTTTGGATTTTATAGGTGAGGGAGGGTTGCAGGGTCAGGGCTGCTGCTTTCACCTGACATCAAAGAAGAGATGAACATAAACATCTGTGGTAGCACCTGACTTTATATCCCCACTTCAGCTTTTTTTCCATAACACCACAAAATCTTGCAGGGGTGGTAATTCCCAAATTTCCCATTCTCCTGCTCCACAGCTGGGCTACTGGTGCTGAGCTCAGCATGTTCCCAGGACAGGATTTTGGGCTGTTCCTGGAAACTAAGGGGTGTGTGACATTCCAGTAACACAGAGACAAAATGTGCCTTGTTTTTGAAAGCTCATCCCTGCACTGGCAAAGCTTTATGGTCTGTTGAATAAATATTTTTCCCATTTGGTAAGGGTAGCCAAAAGCTGCCAATAACACTGAGCTCCAGACTTGATAAAGCAAGCTCCTTCCCACCCACTCCTTCTATAGCCGTGGGGAAGATCTGTTATTTTTCAGGCAAAATTAAGGCTTATTCTCTGCTTGGAAAAGGGATATATGCAGAGATATAAAGGGCTAAAAGATCTTTATTCAAATCTACTCCTGTGGGGGAGTAGATTTGAATAAAAATAACTGGGCCATAGCAGGAATGATCCACAATATGGAATTGTAGTCAGTGGTTGATGTCTCCTTCTCTGCATCACGTGTCCTGTGTACATTCAGAAAATTTGGTTCTCTCCAAAGATAAAATGTGAAATCACTTCTTCATGGTATAGAATGATGCAGTGACAACAGAGTGCACAGACCCCACAGGTCCTGTGTCAGTTTGCATCCATTTTCAGAAACAGAACCTAGTTCTGAGCTCTCCAGGCAAAAAATNACATTTTTAAAATTCCAACCATTCTTGTACTGACAATTTTGTACACTTAATGAAGTGTACAAATTTATTGTCCATAAATTTAAGCATAAATCTTTGTTTGAAATATATTCCAGTCTATCAAGCCATCCATGGCTTGCTCTTCATCAAGGAGCAAGCTGACTTTGTTGCTCATTCTCCTGTTTTAAGGCATGTTGGTAATTGGATTTATTCTGTAACAAGGGAGATCTCAGCTTTCCATGCTGGGCCTCCACAACATCACTGCCCTACAACTGCATTCATTCCATGACCAGGAGTGATGGGTCACAGATGATGGGGGGAGGATGGAAAAGGGTGAAGGAGCTGCTGCTGTTTTCTAGCTCCTCAGGGCAGGTGAGAATTGCAGGTTCCAGGGCACACGTTGGTTCCTCAGTCCCAAAGAGCTGCACAGGTGAGCAGGGCCACCAAAGTCCTTGCCCTGGCCAACAACGAGGGGATAGTGGAACCAGGACCTTCTCCAGTACCACAGGTGATATTTGCTGTGAGAAACATGTTTCTACATTGTGGAAACCCAGGGCAAAGAGAATGTTTCTCTGTCTGCTCTGGGGTGTCCTGACCCCCAGGGGAGCACTGACTNGAGCCCCCAGGGAGAAGCCCAACGTGGGGCCAGGGAAGCCAGATTACATCTAATGGAAGGGGATGAGGTTGTGCTCCCCAGACACCTGCTTGTTTCTTCAGTCAGCAAAACATCTCCAAGATCTTCCACGGAGGCCTCCTCTCCATAAACACATGTGGCAGACACTCAGAGTGGCAGAGGGAACCTCAGTGAGTGGGATCAAGCCTTGCAGCAAGTTTCCAAAGCTCTTTGCTCCCCAAGGTCTGCCAGGAGCTTCCCAAACCCAAAACCTGCTGCAGCAGTTTCAAGAGGAGCATTCCAGACAGAGATCCTGTGGGGGTTATTCCAGCTGGCACGTGAGCAGAGCAACTATTTGAAGAATGAGGACATCATAGAATCACAGAATGTCTTGAGCTGGAAGGATTCCTCAAGGATCATCGTGTCAAGCTCCTGATGATATCCCAGCTTTCTCTGACTGTCATCTTTTTATGTCCCTTTGTAGCCCTATCATTTTTTTTTTTTAAGCTGACATAATTCTGCTAAGAATGATGTTTCAGA
The DNA here is from genome assembly GCA_013399945.1 of Ploceus nigricollis. Classification (NCBI taxonomy): domain Eukaryota; kingdom Metazoa; phylum Chordata; class Aves; order Passeriformes; family Ploceidae; genus Ploceus; species Ploceus nigricollis. The sequence goes on from VXBC01008319.1 coordinate 81,149, forward strand.
GAGACTTCCATTTTCAGACTGCATTGAGATTTTTCCTTTTGACCTGGATATTGCATTGTAGATGGATGGTCCAGGCTGACATCTCAGGAGGGACCCTTGGCTGCTTTGGGAACTCACAGTATTTTAGGTCAGATATATCTACTGTGCCTTAGAGCTGCCTCACAAGAAGCAGAACTTGGGTTTTAAAAGTGCTTAAGAGCAGCCTCATGGACCTCACCACCTTCAGAGGAGCTGCATATCCAGCTGCTCTCAGCATTTTATGGGCTCTCAGTCTGAGATGTCAGGGTTTGTGATCTCTCAGTGATCTGTAGATTAAATACTGTAAAGGAAATCCTGTTGCTTTTTCTCTAAACAATGTGTTTGCTGCAGAGGAACACACAAACAATCAAAACAATATTCATCTGCTCCTGTGGAGTGCCCTCTTTTTTGTCACAGTTGTCCTGGATATTTGCTCCTCACATGATTTCTGACAGCCAAAACCACCCCAGGACAGGAATGAGTTGTGTGCATTTGAGGACTGTGTTTCTTTCTGATGAGTAGTTACATTTTAGTCACACAAGGAGCTTCCAGTAGGGTTTGTGGTATTTTCCTATTGCTCTGTGAGGTTGAGAGTTGCAGGGAACCACTCACTGCAGTCCTCTGCATCACACTTCTGCTCCACATTCAGAAGCAGAAGTGTTTCACATCCAGTGCTTCCCAGCCTGGAAGAAACACTAAATTGGAGAAGCAATCCAAATTCAGGACTGTTCCAGCACAAGCCTTAATTCCTGGTGGCCCATTTCCCAGTGTCATAGTCATGTTCTAATGCACCGGTCTGGCTTCCATCCTGCTTGATGCTGACACAGGCACAGACTAAACTGCTAATCCCCCTGCTTGCCCTGTCACTCTGCTTGCTCCCCACAGGCTCTGTGCTTGGCAAAAGCCCTCCAAGGGGTGATTTCCATGGGCATCCACTAATGCATGTCCTTCCTGACGTGTTGGTTAACAGATCCCACCATTGAAGTGGTCAGTCCCATGCAGGACATAACTGTTGATGAAGATGGCCCAGCAGAGTTCATATGCCAATATTCTAGGCCAGTGCACGCCATCTGGAAGAAAAATGATCAGGAAATACATGCAGATGGGCAGCGAGTGATTATCGATCAGGACTGGAATGTGAGCATGCTAAAAATTAACCCCACGGTCCCAGAAGACACTGGCATCTATTCTTGTGAAGCTGAAGGCATTAAAGTGATGGCTACACTTGATGTTCAAGGTGAGGTCTTCCAGCCAAGAGAGGAAGACTACCATGGGTTCCAAATAAAAGAGGTAGAAAAATCATGGCAAGGCTTTGCAATAAGGGACGCATCAGATACCTGCTCTTGGTGTTCACTCCAGTGCTGAAAATGAGGATAAAAATAGTTGGGGGATAATGGGAGTTGAATATGAAACTGCAGTGTTATCTTATTTCTAATTAACACTCACTCATTACACCACTTAGCCAGCCCACCTCTTCTGCAGTGAGCTGGAATGTTGGTGGGATGGGATGTGTCCTGCTGAACTGTGGTAAAATCACAGCTGTATTGTTGGTCCAAGGGAATAAGACAAATATTGTTTTGCTGTTAAAGAGCAATTTTTACAGCACTTTTTACCTAAAACCAGTAACTAATGGATAGCGTGGAATTCCATTTTATTTTGCTGAGTAAAGGAGCTTGGTAATTTACCTATTTCAAACAGTGATCCCTCAGGAATTACCTCCTCACTCAGCACTCACATTTGTGGAGAACCTGAGGAGCAATAGATACAAAAATTAACAGAAAGTTAGGATTTTACATGGAAATTTCTTATTTTTTTCTGCTGCATATGGAATTCCTGGGTTTGGTTACCAAGTGAATTGGTGTGATCAGCAACAGCAGGTTCTGATTTCTGAATATTTGTGGCTATTTTGCCTTCTTGCTTAACTGGAGTTGGTTGTTAGTGCAGAAGAACAGGGCGTTATTTATTATAATGTTTTCTACATTGATAAGCACTTTCCATTGTAGGGATTTAAAAAGATTTTAATGAACATAATCTAAAAGCATCCCAGAGGAGGTAGGGTTAGCAAATTGGCTGCTTTCCATAATTAGGGAAACCAGTGCTTCCAAAGTACACAGATAGACAATTTGGGTTGTTCTAACAAAAATTATACATTCTCCAAGAATAGTCTGCAACCCCCTCATTGTTCTCCATAAGTATAAATCTTATAAAATTCAGAATATTTTTAGTATTATAGAAGCCCAGAATAGTTTGGGTTGGAAAAGACCTTGAAGGTCATGTAGTTCCAAACCTCCTGCCATGGCAGGGACACCTTCCACTGTCCCAGGCTGCTCCAAGCCCTGTCCAGCCTGGCCTTGGACACTTCCAGGGATGGGGAGTCCACACACAACATCTCTGGGCACTTCGTAATTAGTAATAAGTTAATAAATATCTGGTGGCTTGTGCTTTTTGGGTATGCTTGTTTGTTTTTACCATTAAATAAATGGCTCAGTTCGAAGGTTTTTTAACATTTCATTTATTTTTACTAATTTTTTTTTTTTTTTGCTGGGCACGGTTCCAAATGATCTGTAGAGATCTAAACAGGGATGTCTCAGGGTCTTGGTCTATAACACAAATCATGCTGACCATTTTATTTGTGTAAACTGTATTTACTCACCCTTGTGCATGTCATTTGTCCCTGTAGCAACATGAATTATACCCACGTGCACCAGCCCACATTTAATTTGGCATCGAGCTAATTGTTTCTGTCCAGGTGCCAACTGATGCATGGCTGGAGTGTGGAGGTTTGTGCACGTTTCTGACCCCACAACTCACCACACAGCATGGGAAAATAAACCTAAACGTCACAGAGCTTTTACAATAATTCAGAAATTTACTGTTCAAAGTAATCTTGATGGAGATGTTGACTTTGAGTGTTTCCTAGAGGCAGAATTATCTTGGATAATCGTCACTATAGCTTTGCCAGCCATAATATTCTCTTACATTTGCTTTGCAAGGAAAGTAATGAGATTTTATCATGAGCTGTCAGTGGATTCACATCTCCCCAGTCGTGATGATAATTGTGTTGTCTGGGAGATCTTTGGGAAACTGTCATAGGACAAAAGGAATTTGGTTGCACTTTATCTTCCTGAGCTATGCCTTCCTATTGACTATTGGCCTGATTCACACAAATATGACAATTTTTTTCTTTATTTATAAAAAATCAGGTTTTTGGAAGAAATCTGGGTGAAAAGCTAGTGGTTCTAGATGAAATGCTGGAGGTTCTAGAAGTTTATCATTGCTTTTAAACTGTCTTTAAATCTTTTTATTGCAATACTTTGTTAGAGCACGGATTGCAACCAACAATTAAACCTACAAGCACAGTTTATAACATCCACGTTTTTCCATCAGTTTTGCAGCAGTGGGAATCATCCAGTGCTCCGAGGCTTGCTAATATTCAGAGATATATGACCAAGTAATTAACCATGTTAATTGTCCTTCTTTTCTAGCCAAGAACAGCATTGTCCAGGGCTTGGAGAACGTGGAGGCTGTGGAAGGAGGGGAAGCCCTGTTCGAGTGTTATCTCTCCAAGCCTGAGACCTACAATTACAACTGGCTGATTGATGATGAACCTGCCAAAACCACAGAAAACACTGAGATGGTTTACTTTGAGAATGGACTCAGGCATATCCTGCTGCTGAAGAATTTAACTCCCCAGGACAGCTGCAGAGTGACTTTCATGTGCAGTGATGCGGTGACCTCAGCCTTCCTCACAGTGAAAGGTAACTCAAGTGCTTGGGCAGGGGAAGTCTTCAATTTCTGGTTGGAAAGGGGAAAATATGATGAGTAGCAGCAAGGAAATGTTGCATTTGTTGTTTGTCTCTTATCTAAATGTTCTTCCCACACAATAAATCATAGAATCATTCAGGTTGGGAAAGATCTCTGAGATCATCAAGCCCACCACTAACCCACAGAAGCACAGAATGGTTTGGGTTGGAGGGGACCTCAAAGATCATCCAGTGCCACCCCCTGCCATGAGCAGGGACACCTTCCACTGTTCCAGGTTGCTCCAAGCCCTGTCCAACCTGGCCTTGGACACTTCCAGGGATCCAGGGGCAGACACAGCTTCTCTGGGCACCCTGTGCCAGGGCCTCCCTACCCTCACAGCAAAGAATTTCTTCCTAATATCTCATGTAAACCTATTCTCTGTTCATCTGAATCCATTCCCCCCATTCATCCAGTCCTGTCACTCCATGCTCTTGCAAAATGTCCCTCTCCATCTTTCTTGTCAGCTCCCTTCACTTACTGGAAGGTACAAATTAGATCATCCCAAAGCCTTTTGTTTTCCCTGAAAAATAAAAATCTGAAAAAAATCCAGTTCTCTCACCCCTAAATGGATGATGCCTTACAATTTCCTCATTTTCTTGTTGTGTAGGATGTGACATGGTTTATAAGCAGCACCAGTTGGCACTGAATTAGCAGTAAATGACTGTCTCAGAGCTGTCATGATTCTGATGAGTTTGGTTGTGTTTATGGCACTTCAGGGCTTCAGAGAGGAGGGTCTTATCAGCAACAATATTATCTCTGTATCCTTTTACTTTATGCTGTTACAGGAGACCCCAGTGGGGACCAGAAACCCTTTCTGTACAAGAAAATAAGAGTACAAAAGCAGAGATCAGTCCCCACTTGTGGATTGGATGGGGTTTGGAGCAACCTGGTCTGGTGGAAGGTGTCCCTGCCAAAGGCAGGGGATGCAACAAGATGAGCTTTATAGTCCCTCCCAAACCAAACCATTCTGTGATTCCAAACCTTCTGTTCTGGCAATATACACAAACCTTTTAATGATCTCCTTGCTCTCCAAGGCCTGGCTGTTCAGAGCTTCAGCACAAATATTCACAAAATCTCTTGATTGTTTCTGTAACTGAGGGCTTGATCACTGATTTTAATCTACAGGGTGGCGCCTGCAGTTCTTGCAGCCCCTCACGGATGTGGAAGTGTCTCTGGGGGAAAAAGCAACATTTAGCTGTGTCCTGAGTGAACCTGTGCCAGTTAATGAAGTGGCCTGGTACAGTAATGACATAGAGATCCAGTCGGGTGAGGACTGGGAGGTACAAGCAGATGGAAACAAATACAAACTAATTCTGAAAAAAGCCCAGCTGCATCATTCTGGAGAGGTGACCTTTGCTTCCAGGGAGGCCATTTCATCAGCCAAGCTTTCTGTGATAGGTAAGTGTGTGTTGTTCCAGCCCAGGGGCACTCAAAATCTCAAACTTTGGTATTGAGCTGCAACACTGAATTTCCCAGTCTTTGTGCTGATCCTTTCCATTTTGCCTCACATGTACCAAAATAGTGTTCTTAGTCTGAGAAGATACTACTGACAACTTGTTCTTTGACCAGAAGCAATCCACCCCATCAGAAGAAAAATGTATCAGGCTAGTTATGGTAGAGATGCTCCCCAACTTTCTTTAGCTGCAGTCTTTTGTAAAATGTAACATAAAACTTTAACAAAAATCAGTATTCTGAGTTCAACTTCACTCTCAGCAAACATGGACATAGGAGGGAACTGAGCTACAGTCCATGTGGAAAAATTATCCAGAACAGCAGAGGAATCTTTGAAATCTGCTAATCAGCTCAGGTGCAGAGCAAACAGTTTCCCAGATTAATGAGAAGCATATTAAATCCCTCAAGTGGGGGACACCCATGAAGCACACACCTCCTGCTTCAGAGACACGAGAGTTAATAGTTAAGTAGGGAAGATGATAATTCCCTAATTCCCTCGTGGAGCAGGTTGGATGATGCCATGTCAGTGTCCATTTCAGCACCCAGGATCTGGCTCCTTCCCACAGTGGAACAAGTGGGTCACCCATGACTGTTCACACAGCACCATCCCAGTGATGGTTATGAGATAATTAAATGTATTTTAGCTGTGGCTGAGATGTTAAAGAGTCACTGCTGGACCATCTATACTTTAAATGACTACAGGCAGTCTCTGTCTAATGATTTTTGAGACTTAAGGGTTCTCTGTTACACATTCCAGTCATTTCCACCACAATAAAAAAAAAAAGTTTGATGGATTTAAATAAACTTTTCCTAATTTTGGGTACTTACATTTAATGAACTTCAAAATAAAAATAAATGCTCTTCCTGTTGACAGATTTTTCTGTATGAAATATGGCTGACAACAGAGAAAAGACTTTATGTTGTTCTTGTGGTGTCCAGAGTTAAAGAACTGGCTGTTGCCTTTAATTCTTTGGATTGGTATATCATGGCAGGTCATTTACATCATAAATGTCTTGAACTCAAGACTGAAAGAATTATTTCTGTCTTTTAGGCCAAAGTGTAATGTAAGCAAGGAACATTTTCCAGTGTACTTAGTGTAGGGATTGGGATTAGATGATCTTCAAGGTCCCAACCCAAACCATTCTATGACTGTGGACAGTAGGACACCAGATCATTCACCCATCACATATTTATTTGTTTTTGCCTGATGCTGTGACATATACTGCAATTACACAGAAGTGGAGTGACTCATTTTTAAAATATTTGAGTTATTCTTTAGTCTCATAATAACTTGATTTCAATTAAGGCCAGACCTAAAATAAAGGTTAAATGTTAAAATACAATATAGGCTCAAATGTGCTTAAAATTTGCAGTTAAATTCCTTGATAATATGGACTGTGTAGGATTATCTTTATTTTAATCTTGGTGGGACAAAGAGGTTAATTATATAAACAAGAGGTTAATTATTTGAGATAAGGGTTAGAAAATGAATGTCTGTCATTGGCAGCATAGATCAGGGCAGACAAGGATCAATCAGTGGTGCACAGGTACTCATGGTCGTGACTTTATGATGGTTTTACACCCAACTTTACAACAAGGAGAATACTCAGTCCATTGCACTTCCGTCCTCACGGCCTGCAGAAGGCTCTTGGGTGTTTTAGGGTGAAGGGTTACTGCTCACACCATACATCACAGGACCTCTGTTGTGCCCCCAGCCCTCCCCGAGCCACCCGAAGAGCCAGCAGTTCTAAGTCAGAGCAGCCACTCTGTCACTCTGTCCTGGCACAAGCCGCTGGGTGACGGTGGCCAGGACATCCTGGGCTACAAGGTGGAGAGGAAAATCCCGGGAGTTGGCTGGCAGTCCTGCAGCGAGGGCCTCATCCCAAACACGGAGTTCACAGTGGATGGCCTCACCCCGGGGGAGCCCTACAGATTCCGAGTGTCGGCCGTAAATAAAGCTGGGGCCAGCGAGGCGGTGCACTTCCCCCAGATGGTGCGGCTCGGTGAGGATGGACACAGGCTCAGGGAGGACTGCAAGCTCCTGCAGACCCTACATTTTGCATGGCATGCCTGCTTCACCCGTTCCAGGCATCTCCCAGTGCAATATCTTTCAGTGCTTGGCTGCCATCACAATAGAGGAGGAAGAGCTTGGGATAAAAAAGTCGTTCTGGGCTGCTGTGAGGAAAACCTGCTGCGTTTTTAGCACTCAGCACTGGTTTCCTCCAAACTGCATCCAGCTGTCTTGCAGCCTGCACTGCATCATCCACGTGCTGGCCCGTCACCATGGGCTTCTTGCACTGCATCCATGTGTTGGCCAGTCACCACGAGTGTCTTTTCTGGTGGAGTTGGGATGGAATGAGTGAAAAAAGGCATGCTGGAATGTGTTTGGGGTGACAAAGACTGTGACCATGAGTGGGCAATGTTGTCTTCTTCACCCATCTTTTTCCGTTTTTATGTTTTTTATGCGTCTTTTTCAAGAATTCCCCCAAAGAAATGCTGGGGGACACAGTTCCTTTGCTGTCTGATGGTGAAACTTTGGAAGCTTCAGTGGGATGGGGAGTCTCTCTCTTTCAGTCTTTCTTTCCTTGCAACGCTTTCTCCAGCATCACTCATCTGAATTCCTCAAAATCAGTATAATGATAAAAAAATACTCTTTTGCTTAAAATGCTCTGTTGCATTTTTTGCAACAATAACTGCTGCCAGTGCTGGACCCTGGTGACTCTGCACATGCTGACTTTGTCAACAACAAACCCAAGGCATTTTGGGCAGCAATCCCCTCACCCTGGTGAAATGTGCAGAGAGGAAGGTAACTTTGAGGGATGTGCTGCTTTTGGGAACCCATCACCGTCTTTTACATCCCAGTCAACATCTCTGAGTTTAATGTGTTTTTCTTTGAGTTATCTTGCTTCTACAAACAGCATGCTGTTGGTAGACCTCCCTCCAAAGTAAAGAAGATGCAGAGAATTTTTTGTTTTAAATTATTTATGCTTTTTGATAATTTTTACTCTTCCTAAGATAGCATAAATATATATCTATACATTTTTTTTTATTTCAAGGCAGAGATGAATGCCGCTTTGAATAATCTCTTTTCATTCTATTTGTTTCTTTTTTGTCTCACATCACAACTCCTTCATCTTGAAACATTTAAGGTCTAGAAATCTGTAGAACTTCTTTTATACTGATGATGGGTAAATGAAGACCAGCAAACAAACAGGAATGTGGAAAATGCAACCACTTCTGCATGTATATGTTTAGATGAAGCTGGTTTAAGCATTGGGAGAGCTTGGAAAGTTGTTTGGATATTATCTTTGGAAGTGCATATTTTGGATGCTGCCAGTCTTTTCATTTTTTTTTCCCTTTACTTGTCTACAACAGCTGAAAAATCTGTAAATGATGGATGGGTTGCTTGGATATTTTATGGAGTGGAGTGCCTTAAAGCCGGATGATTGTTCTTTGTGTTAATTAATTTTATTTTTGTAATTGCAGAGCCTCCAGTTACCATCACCCAACCTTTGGTGGGAGGATCTGTCTCAGAAGGGGGGGTGGCTCGCCTGGAGTGCACATTATCAAATAAAACTGAGGAGAAAGTGACTTGGTTCAAGGGAAAAGAACAAATAAAAGCTGGAGGGAGATATGAGATCCTCTCTGATGGAACAAAGCAGATACTCATTATCCGTGGATTTAAACCTGAGGATCAGGACAGCTACACCTGCATGGCTTCTCCAGAAGTCAAATCTGTTGCCAGCCTGTGTCTTGAAGGTACGGAGTGTGCATTGCTGGGGTGTTAAACCAGGTCTGGTATGGACATCTAGGGGCATCTCAGGGGCTTGGACTGGAATTAATTTTCTTTTATAAGCTATGATAACAATCCACAAGGAATTGTTATTTTCCTGTTTTGCATTGTCCAGTGTGTTCCTGCATCCCAAATAGTTTTGAGTTGCTCAGATTAGAATTTCTGGAGACAGATATCTAAAGTGTGACATTATTGTCTCTACATGAGTTTTTGGTGCCTTTTGAGATGCTTTAGGGTCCCAGACAACCTGGAGCATCTCAAAAGGGACTGGGCAACATGTAGAGGCACATGAATGTGTCCCAGACACCTTCAGACTTAGGCACATCCAACCAAGCAGGTGTGTCCATGTGAGATGGGAGTCTCAGCTCCCAGCACAGCTGCTGGCTATTCAAGACACACAGGGAAGCCCTGTATATCTGGGAGATAGGATGAGCCTGACTAGCTTTCCAGGCTCCACTGGCAGTCTTAACAATCAGTTCATCAACTGCAACATGAAAAAGGGCAGAAATTGATTTATTGGGTCCAAATGTGCAAGGAATAAATACATTTAAAAAAAAAGTTGTTTGGTAATGTTTTAAGTGCATGCATAGAATCACAGGATTGTTGAGGTTGGACAGACCTCCTGAAGATGGTGTGGTCCATCCTCCTCCTCAAAGTGTGGTCAGCTAGGACAAGTTCACCAGGGACAGATTCAGTTATATCAACTTCCTAGAGAGGGTGTGAAGTCTCCTCCTCTGGAGATATTCAAAATCCATCTGGACACTGAATAATGTGATCTAGGGGACTGTGCTTGAGCAGGGATGCTGGACTAGATGATATCCAGTGGTCCCTTCCAACCCTCCCTATCCTGTGATTCTGTAAACTCCCATGTTGTTCTCAGTATGACGCTTAGTTAAATGCCTCTGAGACTCTCCTGTAGAACATTTCCATGTGCTTTCTCAAAACTCAGAGATATTTAACTTCTTATCTGTTTCATTTCCTGCAGTTCCCACAGTGTCGATGCTGAAGGAGATTGCCAGGGAAGCTCCCCCTGCCAGCCGGGCTGAAGAGCAGGTGGATGGACACATCCAGCCCAGCCTGCCTCCTGAAGCTGCCCAGGAGGGAGATCTTCACCTCCTGTGGGAAGCCCTGGCCAAGAAGCGCCGTATGAGCCGGGAGCCCACCTTGGATTCCATCAGCGAGGTGCCCGAGGAGGATGAGAAGCTTCAGAAGCTGAGGAAGGAGGAAGCAGAGATGTCTCACTACTACTCGGAGGAGTACTCCACGTGTGACGAGCTGGCCAGGACAGGAGAGGCAGATTTCTCTTTCACAAGCTCTGATGATGAGTCTAGAGCTGGGACTCCTTCCCTAGTAAACTACCTCAAGAAAGCTGAGAAGAAGAGCATCAGTGTTACCAGCAAGGTTCAGTCCACCTCCACAGGAAAATTATGGAAACAGTGGGAGACATCGACTGTGGAGACCGCTGTGGCCACCACACCTGCTCAGCCAGCTGAACCAGAGCTGCCAGATTTAGATGACCCCTCCATGAACAAGGCGGCTGTGAAGATCCAAGCCGCTTTCAAAGGCTACAAAGTCAGAAAAGAGATCAAGCAACAGGAATGCCCGGTGTTTACTGAGACCTTCAAAGACTTCTCTGGAGAGCCTGGGAGCACCCTGCACCTGGAGTGTGTGGCCCACAGCAAAACCGACATGAACGTGCGGTGGCTGAAAGATGGGAAGGAGCTCTCGGATGGTCGTTACTACCACATAGACAACTACAGCGATGGCACCTGCTCCTTGATTATCGCTGGCCTGGACAGGAAGGATGCAGGTAAATACACCTGTGAGGCATCCAATAAGTTTGGCAAGGTCTCACACAGCGCTAAGGTGGTGGTTGGCACTCAGGAACCTCAAGCTCTTGCTAAGGAGAAGCGGAGTAAGCAGAGCACTGACAGCGAGACGGAGAGCTCGTCTGGCAGCGAGCTGGACGACGCTTTCCGAAAAGCAGGAAGGAGACTCCACAGACTCTTCAGGGCCAAGATCTCCACGGAGATCTCTGATGTGGAGGAAGAGCTCTTTGTCAGCGCAGATGAAGGGGACATAGACGTGGTTGACCACCAGACGTACCGTGAGGACGACCAGTACATCTACATCAAGTTTGAAATCATGTCTGAGGCCAAAACAGCCGCCACGCGGTTCAGAGAGATGTTTGGCGCTCTGGGAATTCCAGTGGAGATCGACATCTTGGAACAAGGCCCCAAAAAAATCGAATTGCGCATTGGGAAGGCATCACCTCCCACCCTTGGGAAGTTTGCACCTCCAGTAGCGAGACCTCCACCACCTTTGCTGACTTCTGACACAGGTAGGGGAAGCAGATCTTGCCTATTCCTTGGAAAAGACAGTGGGAACAGGTCACAATATAATTTTTTCACTCTCAAGCAAGTTGTTTTTTTTTTTTTTTTAATTTGGTGCTGATATTTTAATGAAAGTTTTGCACTTCTAGAAAAAATAATGACTTTTTTATTCTTTTTCATTTTGAGGGAGAGGAGGCACACTGGTGGGGGGGTTGCAATGTATTGACTTATCTGTGAAGCCCCTTTTCATGCTAGAAATGTCGCCTACTACAACATGACCATAATTACTATGATTATTGTACTTAAATGAATTATGTAGGGTTTAGAATGGTCCAGAGGGAGAAAAGACATTTTGGCAAGACAGGAGCAGGGACAATATATAGTTGGGAGCTGTGGTATTGTTGTGCTGATGGAATATCTTCGTAAGGCTAGGGAGTTTCTTGGCTCTTTGCTAGAGAAAAGATATTACTCTGCAATTAAAAAACTGGAAAGCAGAAGTCTGGGCAGCAACGACCTAAAATAATCTTTAGACAAAACCAAACTTTTCTTTCTTCTCTCCAACCACCCCAACTTTAGCCCCCATGTTCATGACCGAGCTCCAAAACCAAGAGGTCCAAGATGGGTACCCAGTGAGCTTTGACTGCATCGTCATTGGCAAACCCCTGCCCACGGTTCGCTGGTTCAAGGACGGCAAAGCTATTGAAGAAAACGATCACTACATGATCAACGAGGACCAGGAAGGGTGTCACCAGCTGATCATCACCGCCGTGGTGCCCACGGACATGGGCGTCTACCGCTGCCTGGCTGAGAACAACATGGGCGTGGCTTCAACCAAGGCTGAGCTTCGTGTGGACTGTAAGTCTCAAAATCACTGTAGAAAAACCAATTAAAGGAGTTCTGCTGAGACCTGAGGGGTTTTTTTTTCCTTCCCAAGGAAAGCAACGTTTACAGTTTAAAGGAAAATGTTTTGGCTACAAATTTTCACTTGCAAACTTCTTGGGTTTATCTGGGTTTTGCTAAATCCAAGGCAAGGTTCAGAGCAAAGCTTTTGGGGTGAGCAGAGGTGTTTTCCATAATCCAGGGATGTATGGGATCCTGCTGCAGTACAATATAAAATCTATCTGCCAGTCACTCAAATTAGCAAGGGAACTAAAATCAGTAAGAACTATTTAAGGAAGAAAAATAATTTCAAAGCTCAGATGATTCAAGACCGATCTTCTTCCATTTAACAGTGACCAGCACGGACTATGAGACAGCAGCAGATGCAACAGAGACATCATCTTACTACAGTGCCAAGGAATATATTTCAAGGTAAAATATGGAACTCTGGCTCTAACCTCTGACTTGGTGAGATCAATCTGTGTATTTATGTCAGGGCTGGGTTTGCTGTGTTGAGCAGGGCCAGGTTAATGCCATAAAGGAGCATCCAGCCCAGCTGAGATGCAATAACTGCAACAGCTGCACATTTATCACGGGCAGAATTGCTCTGGAGCCTTCAGGCAAGCCGGGGCATTTCCTCAAGGAATCACTCTGTTACTTTTAATGTCAGATGGTGCTGAGTGTGTTCTCAGGATGCCAAAACCCACAGACTGAATTTACCTAAAATAGGTCATTCTGATTCTGAACTCTTACCTAGCATCCTGATTTTCTTCTTTCTAATTCCAATTGCTGCTTAGCCGAGAACAGGAGGAATCCACCACTGAGGAGGAGCAGTTGCCCCAGATCTTTGATGAGCTTCATGATATTCATGTGGCACCTGGAGCATCGCTGGCTAAATTTCACCTGAAGGTGAAAGGTGAGTGGATCCCATGGTATTGTCAGTTTTCCAGGTCTGATATCAGGTTGAAGTGCTGCACAATGCTTTCCAAGGTGTTCTTCTGCAGCTGTGACCCCGGGCTGAGCACCTTGCATCACTTTTGCACAAATGTGTTCATGCTGCTGAACAGGGACTGTTGGAGCAGACTCAGGCAGATTAAGCCTCATTTTTTGTCCATATATCCAGGCATAATGCCAGGCACATGCTTCTGAAAACTGAATTCTGGATTTTTCTGAGCACAGGAGCAATAAGGAATAATAATCTTGACATTATTGTTATCATTATTAATAGCTATCATTATATATTACATATATATTTATATAACATAGATAACTATATCTAGTATAATGTATTGATATTAATCATAATTATGTAATAATATTAATAAAAATGAAGTCAGTCTCCTTCATTCTCTTCAATAAATTAAGCAGTCATGGACTTACCTTCCTCCATTAATGGGTTGCTCCTACAATGTAAAAACTGCAAAAACATCCCTCTGGTGTTGACTCTGATAGGGAGAGGTAAGGATTTTCCTGTTTTCTCCTGTTGCTGTCTATAAGAATTATGAGAATGCATTTGGCTTCAACATTTCTCCTTGTGAACCTTTCAAATCAGACCTAAGTGTTGATTTTTCAACCTCCAAGGTGTTCGCACATGCAGACAATATGGGGAGTGCCAGAAACTGAGGAAACAGGAAAGAATTTTGACAGATAAATAGAATTTAATGGATTTTTAAGCATTCCTAATTGGTTAAACCCTTGAAACAGGAGCCCTGTTAAACCCTTGAAACAGCAGAGGATCTGGCAGTTTGGAGACGCTCCCAAATCAGTGTTGCCAATGAATTTTGCTCTCTGTGTCTGTAACTGCTCCTCACAGGGTACCCTCAGCCTCGTCTCTATTGGTTCAAAAATGGGCAGCCCCTAAAGGCCTCGGACCGTATCCTCAAGACTGACAGGCAGGAATTCCACTCCCTGGAAATCCGCGACGTCACCAAAGCAGATGCCGGCCAGTACTTGATATTTGTCATCAACTCTGCTGGCTCTGCCTATTCCTCAGCCAGGCTGGTAGTCAAAGGTGGGTGTTGCTCTATTTTGGGCTGTTCCAGAGGTTCTTGCCATTTTGTATCGTTATTTTTTTACTGAGGAAACCACCCAAGGTGACTCAGGGGAGGTGGGGAAGTCTGTAGGTAAAAGATTATGTGCTTTACTCTTGGCTCTTTATTTATTCACCCATAAATTTACTGCTTAAGAAGATGATGGTGCCATTTCTCTGTGGTCTGACTGTTGTCTCATAAACAGGTATTTTATTCTTGCCCATCCTCATTAACATTAAAAGTTCATTTCATTAAGACTTAGGGACTCTTATAAATCACACCAATATTTCTGTGTAATATCTCCACTGGAGTCACTTTGGGAACCTTTTGCTGCAACTCCTGGATTAACACTTATTTATATTTGTCATGCTCTTTCTTTTCTCCTTGTGTTTCAGATCCTTATGAGAAAGAAGAGCCATCCAAAACAGGTGAGAGAAGCCACAGCAGGTGAGAGCAGAAGCCCCAGGAATTTTTCAGTCTAAACTCACTGTGCTTCATCAATAATATTATTTCCAGATTCCCATGAGCAGCTGATACCGCCAAGATTCCTTGAAAGATTTACAAATAAGAAGGTGAAAAAGGGTGCAAGCATCACATTATCTGTGAAAGTTGAAGGTAAGTGAGCAGATACCTGAATAACACCTGAAATGTGTAATTTCACAACACATTCTTCTCTCTCTGCCCCCAAGTCATTGTAACCTCATTTCCTGTATCTGAAGTCTGGGATCCTACTCCCAACTTACATTTCTTACAAAGACACTTCACAGTAAAGCATCTTATTCTCTTTCACCTCCATTTTTTTGTATGTAAAAATGGGGATAATGACACTTTGTAGTGTGATGGATGTTGACCATGAATTCTATGGTGATTGACAATTTTGGTTTTATGGAAAGATTTAATGTGTTTATGAGCATGCTGTAAAATTGTTTATCCTCCTCTATTGCATGTTATGCCTGTTATTGTTGAGAAAGTATCAGAAAATGATCAAAGCAGCATTTTTTCACAGCAAGGCTCATCATTTTAAGGGAGGAACACAAACAGGAGGATTAAAGCTTATTGCACCAATTTTTCTTTAGGACATCCACCCCCAACAATCACTTGGATGAAAGAAGAGTCTCGGGAAGACATCCTGTGGATCAAACCAGACACTCCTGGGTATAAACTGGCCAGTTCCAACATGCACCACAGCCTGATCCTGTTGGATGTCAAGAAGAAGTACAGTGGAGCTTACACCTGCATTGCCACCAACAAGGCTGGCCAGTCCATCTGCACTGCCAACCTGGAAGTTGCAGATGGTAAATCTTTGCTACAACACAAACAATTTCTCTATATTTCCCTTTTATGCAGTGCCTAAGGGGAAAAAAAAAAAAAAAAACCAAGTGTGAATGTTAAGGAAATTATCCAATCACACCCCAAAAAAATGCATTTTCTCAAGGGCAGCCACGATTTTGCTTGTCTTGCAAATGGTTGCACTCTTTACTTCTATAATATTTTAGATTTCTGACTCTGTCTTGTATTAACAGCAGCATCTTTTCTGTATAAACAGAAGGCAAGTCTAAGGAACAACCAAATTAAGCACAAATTCAAAAAAATGAAAGAAAGGCAATGTAAAGTAACTGGGAAAAGTCACCTTTTGAAAAATTATTTTGAGTCCTTCACTCTGCTGAGGTATTTTGAATTGTATTAGACTTATTTGATTTTTGTAGAACTTTCCAAGGCCTCTTTTAACACAATAAGATGGGGGGAAAAACAAATATATACTGGGAATTGGGGCAGAGCTGTGAACAATTCCATTTTCTGTTATCCTGCCTTGCATCCCACACTTTTATTGTACCAAGAGCTGCAGGAGCATAACTTGAGCAGTGTGGAGAAATGGGGCAACTATATATTTTCCATGAACAGGGAGAGGAGGGAGAAACCATTGCCATCATAGGACTGGGAACATATATCTCAGGTCAGGAGCTGCTGCAGCGCTCCCAGTAATCCACGTCTAGAAAATGTGCATGCACTAAATCCCTAAAAAAGGACATTCTGTGCCTTCTGTCCTCTAATGACAAACCCCAATCTTGCAGTGAAAGAGGCTGAAGTCCTGACCCAGGAGCGTGTGATGGTGTCAGAAGCCATCATGACCACACTGGGGTAAGTGATTTGATGTGTGGAAGAAGGGGGATGTGTTCCTCATTTAGCTCTCCTTACTGCCCATTTTATTGTCATTTTTAACTCTGCTTTATTTTCTTTTTCAGAACTATTCAGTCCTCTGAAGGTAAGATAATCTGTTTTCTCTCTCTTCTTCCTGTCCTCCCTATCTACAGCTGAGACTGTCAATTTAGTTCATGTATCCACTCATTTTTGTCCATTTTTCTTGAAGTTGTCTGAAATGTTGGAACCTTTCAGGACTGCTCGCTGTTCAAGGGTGAATTATTTGGATGAGCTGAGAGCAAGCACAGTTTTAAAAACAAGAGAAGGGAAGAAAATTAAACCTTCCTTCCACAGAAGCTTTTATTACTCAAAAAGAGATGAATTTTCCATGGCACTGCCAGCTTAATAACAAATTCTCTTTTTTCCAGGAGACCTTGAAGCTGGCAGAGAAGGTGTGCCCAAAAGCCCAATTTCATTAGCTGATGTTGGCTCAGAAGAGTTCTTCCAGAAACTCACCTCACGTATCTCAGAAATGGTATCTGCAAAAATAACTCAGGGTAAGGAATCTGAAAAACACAGTTTAATTACAGTAGGAAAAAAACCCCATGTCTTTTTTTAGGTGTTGTTTAATTATAAGTGAGATTTATGCAGCAGGTTTTGAGACAGTCATTCTATATAAGCAAATGAACATTTGTCAATGCTTAGGGGTAAGAAATTTTAGTAGGAGTCCATCCAACCTGCACATCTCAGTCTAGCATTTTGAACTAGGAAAAAAGCTATTACAGTAAATTGTAAAAATATAAGTATACTTTGCATATCTTAGGTATTTTGAGTTCCTCAGAATATTCATCATTCCTAAATCAGAAAGCAATCCTGTTTTCTGTACTTCCCACATCTTCAAGTTTTAGCTCACAGTGGAATTTAAAAAATCAAATTAAGACTGAAAACTCTGTGCACAGCTGTGCAGCAATCCAATGATTTGTTGGGTTGAATGAAAAATTCTGGTTTGTGTCTGCCCTGATTATCTTGTAGAAGAAGTTTAACTTGGAGCAAAAATAGAGGAATTAACTCTCCAACAAACATTCTTGCAGTGCAGTGGCAATACGTGCAGTATTAAATGTATTAAAACATCCAAATTATTCATTTAATCCTAAATATCAATAGGAAATCACACTAAATATTACTGTGAATGCTCTTCCTCGGAAGAAGAAAAATTATGATAGATTTGGTTCATGTTCAGATTGGGGATACTTATTAAACGCTTTGCTGTTGCTCTGCTTTTCAGCTAAACTTCGAGTGCCGGGTGCAGAAAGTGATGATGAGTCAAGAACTCCCTCTGCATCTCCTCGCCATGGACGGTCCAGACCTTCATCCATTGCTCAGGAATCCTCCTCTGAATCTGAAGATGGGGATTCCAGAGGGGAGGTAAGACATCTCTGTGGACAAGTCGGACACAAGGAGAAAACTAAACTTAGAATGACCAACCTACTATGGTGTAGGGATCTCCATCCTCTTTTGTGATGTAATTCAATTTTGTAGGTATATTTAGTAGTTAAATGCTGTGTCTGTGATACAGAGCACAGAGAATCAAATTCTGATGCTCACCCTGTGATCCTGAACAAGTGGTTCAAGTCAACATGGTCAAAACATACCCATGACTTGGCAGCTCTTGCTTTCATGGCTGAACTTCAGGAAGTCAGAACTTGATTTTCTGTTGCCTTGGATGGAGTTGGCCAGAGGAATCTTGTCAGGAAGCTCTTCATGGGGGAAATAAGAGCACAAAGTGACTGCAGTTTCATGCCTGCAGATCTTTGATGTCTACATGGTCACTGCCGACTACGTGCCTGCGGCGCCGGACAAGGAGACCATCACCCTGAAGGAAGGACAATATGTGGAAGTCCTGGATTCAGCTCATCCTCTGAAATGGCTGGTCAGGACCAAACCCACAAAATCAAGTCCCTCTCGACAGGGTTGGGTGTCTCCAGCTTATCTGGACAAGAAATTAAAGGTGATCATGTTTGGTTATTTCTCATTTAAAATTTCTTGTTCCTGTTGCAGTTTAGAGTCATCCCTTTTGCAAGGATTGATGGCAGAGGAGGTTGAAGGGGTCTGGAACATGGTTGTACTTTTTCATGTTTTTATTAGACAATATTTCTGGTCTGTGCAGGGGGTTCTGGGTTGGAAAGACATAAAAACTCTCCAGTGCAAAAGAAATTTCATACTGGTTTAGTAATTGTTGGACTAAACAGGACTGTGAACACATGAGAAATATTCCTCAGTATGTATAGATAAAAGCACAATCCACTTCCAGGAATTATTTTATTTTTCCTAATATTGTAGTTGTCACCGGAGTGGGGAACAACAGAAATTCCAGAGTTTCCTGGAGAGTTTGTTTCCGAAGATGAATACAAAAGGAAGCTAAGGTGAGCTCATGTCATTTGGTATTTGCACCTTTGAATTTTCCTGCCTTTTGAACCACTTGTATTTTGTGATTGATTTCAGCTCAGGAAAATTCCAGGCAATTGAGATCACAGAATCCTAGAATGGTTTGACTTGGAAGGGTCCTTAAATTCCATCTAGTGTCAACAAGTCCCATGGGCAGGGACACTTTCCACTGGCCACTTCCATCCATCCCTCCATCCCTCCATCCCTCCATCCATGTGATGCCTTAAGAGGCTGCCTGGAGCAGAGGCTAGACAGAGTTAAAGGAATAAAGTAGGGATTTATTAAAAGGCCTCCAAAGGATGTACCTTGGGCAGTACAAGAAGCCTGGCTGTGGCTCTACCTAAGATGGACGCTGGGACATGAATTTTCACACTTTTATAAGTTTTGGTCCATTTTCATATTGGGGTTAATTGTCCAATTACAGCTTCAGGTTATGCAGTCCCATCCTCCCAGATTGCTCTCCTCAATTCTCTGTTGTTGACACTTTTTGGGCCTGAAGCTGCAGCAGTGTCCTTGGTTTTGGGGCTGGAAAAGGATTGTTTTGTGTGACTGAACTGTGAGGAGAACTTGTGAACACTTTATATGAAGTTGAGAGTTATATACCAATGCATCACAGAATCTGGAAAATATGAAAGATAAAACTTAAGGCATCACATGCATCCATCCATCCCCTCAGGAGATCTTTAAACACACCACAGGAGTCACTTCCTCTGATCATAAATCCCTACTTCACAGCCTAAAAGCCTCTCAAGGACAATTGTGATGATTTTTCTGTGATTTTTTTCTGTCTCTCTGTCTCCCCTTCAGTGTCCTCATTCAGGAGCTGTTGATCTCAGAGGAAGATTACATTCAGGATTTACAGTTCCTCCAGACTCATCACCTCAGGTACACTGAGACCTGTCCCAGTGTGCCAGGAGCTGTTGCCAGTCAGAAATCCACCATCTTCAGGAATATTGATGACATTGGTCGCTTCCATTCCAGGTGGGCATTCCCAAGTGCCTTCATTGGAGACCAAAGATTGGCATTATTATTATTATTATTACCACCACTATTACTACTGTTATTATTACTTCTATTATTATTACTAATATTCTAACTATTATTCCTGATGTGGAGCACTGGCAGTGCTGAGGTGCAAGGGAATTGATGCTCCTTTCAGGAGGATAAATGATGGCATGGCTTAAATCATACCACAGGGTTAGGACTTCCATAATCCCCTCCAGAGCTTCAAGGCTTCCTGTGTCCAGCTCATTTCTTACTCTTTTAAGTGAATTTAACTGAGAAATGGTGAATAATGTTTAAAAAGCAGCAAGATCTTACAGGCACTTCAGTGGTGTCTTCGTAGAGATATTAATCCACGTAAAACTGATGTCAGCATCCATGAATTTCAGGAAACCTTCCACCATCCCAGGTTGCTCCAAGCCCCATCCAACTTGGCCTTGGACACTTTCAGGCCACTTCCAGTCACAGCTTCTCTGGGAAATCTGTGCCAGGGCTTCACCACTGTCACAAGGAAGAATTTCTTCCTAATATCCCATCTAACCCTGCCCTCTGTCAGTTTAAAGCCACTCCCCCTTGTCCTCTCCTCCAGGCCCTTGTCCAAAGTCCCTGCACAGCCATACCAGCTAAGAGGAATGGCATTGTGCTGGGTGAAGAGGCACTGAGCAGTTTAATCCTAATGTGGCAACATCTCTTATTTCCCCCATCATATCTGTCTTGGTTTGAAGACAGGTGTCTGCTAAGGAAGGCAGGAGACTCCCTTGAAATGGAAAATGTAAACCCCCTCCCTCTGATTTATTATAATTTTTGAAATGAAGGGGCTCTCAGGCAAAGATATGGGAGTAGGAATAACAGTTCTTTACTAGGAAAATTAAAAATACAAATGTAATAGTACNTGCCCCATGAACAGCAGAGAACTGCCCCAGCTCTGACAGGTGGCAATAGAATACACACCCTCAAACCATAGCTTACACCCCAGGACAATTTCCCTTAACCTGTGTTCACCTGACATCTCCTGAGTCACAGTCTGGCTGCTGGGGCTGTGTTTTCAGCCTCATTCCAGCACCTTCTCCTGAGATGTGCTGTGCTGCTGTCCCCACAGTGTGTTCCTGAGGAGCTTGCAGGGCTGTGACACCGATGATGACGTGGCCATGTGCTTCATCAAGCATGAAGCAGAGTTCAACAAGTACATCCAGTACCTGGTGGGAAGGGTCCAGGCAGAGTCAATTGTTGTCAGCAAAGCTGTCCAGGATTTCTACAAGGTAAGGCAGGAGCCAAAGCACATGTGGGAAATTCATCCTGTAACCCACTGCATGAAGAAATGTCATTATTCATCATAAATGTGAACCTCAAAAGTATTTGTAGTATCTTTTGCTAAATATAATAGCAAAACTTTATTAACTTAAAATTAATTAAGCTTAAAAAATGATTAAAACTAATAATTTTTAGTTCACTTTCTAGCTTTTTCTGGTAAGTATGGCCAATATGGGAACATATTTACATATCCTTATGCATTTATTAATATTATATAAAGATTATACAGACATGAATGTGGCTGTGTTAATGTAATTGTAATTAAGGGACATTTTAAAGGTCACCACATTATAAGACCAAGAGAACCACATAAATCATAAATATAGACAAGCAAATCTTGTTTCTCTGCTCCACCTACTCAGGATTTTTTCTACTGCTCTTTATAACTACATTTCCTTATTATTCCATGTATTCTTTCAGAGATACACAGATGAATTTTTAACTAATGAAGATCCCTCACAGCCACTTATCCCACCACTGCAGCACTACCTGGAAAAACCCATAAACAGGATCCAGCAGTACCAGACAATAATTAAGGTACAGAGATGTTGTTACAGGTTTATGTTCTGCTCTGTGCAGCTTGTGCAGAAAAAGATTTTATTTTTATTTCCTATTTCTTGGCTCCCTTCTGGTAAAACTACAATTGAAAACTGCTTGAGTAAACAAGACATTAATCACCAGTGGTGGTGTTCTCTAAATAGCTTTGTAAATGTAAATCCAGGTGGAGGTTCACAGAATCCAACCCCAATTCAGTTCAGTGAGCTTTATCTTTAAATATATGTAAAAATATATTATATGTATACTGTAATATAATATAATACAATATAATATAATTAATATAATATATGACTGCATGGGTGACAGGTATGAATTTGCTTCAAACTCAGCAACACTTATGTTATAAAAATAAGTAGTTTCCATGTCTAAGATAATGACTTACCACTTCTTTTCCTGATGTTTTATACCGATATTATAGTAAGATGAAATTCTTGTTTTCTGAAAATCTTTGCTACATTCTACCACCCTGAAATATTTTGCCTTTCAGGCTTGCATCTGTCCCACTGTCTTAGACCATAAGCAAACATTTCAGAGCAGCATTTTAAACAATATTTTCATGGGAAATAGCACTGGGATACTCAGGAAAAAAATAATCATGGCAAAATATTTATGTATTCTATCGTTGTATAAATGAGCATCTTGAATATTTTGAAGAACTTTCTACTTTTGAACACAGTCTTGCACACAAACACCAACATTTTTAAAGATCTCTTGGAGGAGAAAAGGCATTTTCCATGCCTTCATTGCTGAAAGAAAGGAACAAATGTGGGAAGAACAGGGAAAATGCCATTTCACATTTTTTCCAACCTCTCTTTTTAATAATCTAATGTTGACTCAGCATAGCCACATGAATTCCTTGTTCTCTGCTGTTGTTAGGGTAAGCAGAAGATAAATGCAATGGGTACATTTAGGATCACTTTGTAAATTTTGGTTTTCAACCACCAAAGCTTATCTGGTGTTTGTTTCAACTTTATCTTTGCTTGACATCAACTGATGTAAGGAAAAGCCAGATTGGTTAGTCTTTAATACTGCTGGATAGGTAGGAAAGAAAAGACTTTGTTATCTAAGCAGTTTGTGGTGAAAAAAATGGGATAAAAGTTGCTGAGATGAAAGAGACAGAGCAGGTATTGAGAAAATCTTTGGCTCTGAAGGAACTGCTGATTTTCTCTCTGATTGTCCACTAATATTTTTTTCATTCACCTACAGGAATTGATCCGAAACAAGGCCAGAAACAGCCAG
This sequence comes from Ploceus nigricollis, assembly GCA_013399945.1. Taxonomy (NCBI): domain Eukaryota; kingdom Metazoa; phylum Chordata; class Aves; order Passeriformes; family Ploceidae; genus Ploceus; species Ploceus nigricollis. The sequence continues at coordinate 104,152 of VXBC01008319.1, forward strand.
AACTGCACTTTGCTGGAGCAGGCCTATGCCATTGTGTCTGCCCTCACCCGAAGGGCAGAGAACAACCTCCACGTCTCACTCATTGACAATTACCCAGGGACCCTGGAAAGCCTTGGGGAGCCCATCCGCCAGGTAACTGGAATTTCCCAGTCGCTGCTGGTTCCATGTGTGCCTTCAGCAGTTTCTAGGGAGCCCTAATTCTTAGAAGAAAATCCTTTAGAAATGATATCTGAAAGAGATTATTTGCTCATTTCACTTACTGCTGTCCAGAAATAGGTGTTCTGGCTCCACTAAGGTTTGAAACACCAGAGCGTGGATGCTTATGGAATAATTCACACGTAATGCAGTTATTTGCCTTTGTGGCCTGCTCATCAAACAGGAATAAAATTGTTCTGGGCCCCTACATGATCTAAAAGAGTTTTAACTCATTATTGGGAAGCAACATGGGGCAGCTCCTGGAGTTACTGGCATCAACAGACCCATGTCTCCCCCAGGTTTATCCCATGAACGAGGTGTGTGACTTTTTAGATGACCCAGCTATTAGGACACTTTAGTCTAGGACTACCAACACCCTCAAATTCCTGTTTCTTTATAGATTTACTGTGTTCTACCAGGCAAGTAATTTATTCTGTCTGTATCCAGTGTTTTCCATGGGAATCATGGTGTATTGCTAAGTGGGTTTGTAAGGCTGAACTGCAGTGATACTGTGGTGGGCATTCACCTCTCCACATTTAGGCATCCAAAAAGAGTCCGGTCACACCCCTTGAGTGTTTACTTCTCCCTAGAGATGCCAGGGGAAACCTGTGTCACTAACTGAGCTGTCTGTGTCTGAAGCTATGTGAAATGAATGTCCTGCTCTGGTGAAGGTGACCAAATCATCATTTAAATGCCTGTATAACACACAAAATACAATTTTCCTTTAATATTTCCAAGACTCTTTCTACCTGACAAGGGCTGTCTATTTTTCTGGCATTTAAATGCCAATGTAATGACAACCACTGGCTGTGCCTCTGTCTGATGAGTCACCTTTAGCATTAGAAACCATCTGCTGTGCTTTAATAAACCAGAGATACATCAGGGGATGATGCAACAGGAAACATTTGTTAGCTGGGCACTGAAAAATGATGGTGAGACATAACTGTGGTGATTATTCCAGATGTATCACTGTGTGCTCTTCCTTCTTTTTCCTATCAGGGCCACTTCATTGTGTGGGAAGGAGCTCCAGGAGCTAGAATGGCATGGAAAGGACACAAAAGACATGTTTTCCTCTTCAAAAATTATATTGTGATCTGCAAACCAAAGCGAGACACAAAGACAGACACCTACAGCTACATCTTCAAGAACATCATGAAGGTCTGATCACTTTATCCTCACATAAAGCATTTCTCTGTCAATTAGAGCTTCACTTTTATATCCAGCTTGAACATTTTTCTAATCCTTCTGAGCTATTCCTTTGCTTCAAAAAGTCTTTGAAGCACAAGTAGAATCTACATTTATCCCAAAATACCTATTTTAAACCTCTCAGAAACATGTCAGAAACCATCAGGGTGGACTTCTACCATGCAGCAAGGAGATTACAAGTACAAGCATTTATTTATTTCTGTTACCTCATTTAATTAACAGCATAAATATATTATATTGATGTGGATTTTGCTGCCTACAATATTTTCTTGCATTTGTAAATCTCTGGTTTTGGCAGTCTGTAATATTGGGAGTAAATTAGAGGGAATCTTATTTGCTGAATTCCATCAGGTCTCTCTGCTGGTTATGTCCTTTTCTGACACCAATTCCTGTACAGAAATGGAAAAATTCAGAGGATTTGACCCATTCATCTTCAGACATTCAGGGTTAAAACTGCCAGAAATTGAGGAAAGAGTTTCCACAAGGCAGGAGATGCTCAACTCCAATAAAAACCAACCAACCAACCAAAAAACCCATGGAGTTCTTGACCAAGCCCAGCCAGGACTTTCTGAAAGTCCTTATCTCTGTCCTCATCAATATTCATAGGCAGATTTTATTTTCCAAGAAAAATAAAATGGAAACATTTCCATACTTTGTCTGTTCTGCCTGTTCTCTACTTTTTTTCCATGTTGCCTGGGCCCAACCCTTCAGGGACAGCGTGTTCCACCCTTGGGATAACTTTTAACGCTGGACATTGTTTTCCTGAAAAACTAATCCCAGGAAAACGTCGGTTTGGTAACCAGAAAGTCAAATATAGCAGGGAAAATAACTCTCAAAGTAGCTCTGATTGCTTTTCATCCAAAGCCAGGTTGTGTTGGTCACGCGATCTGAAAAATCTTTGTAGAAAGTAAGAATTACCCCTTTTTGCTGTTGGGAATTCTTAAAAACCACAGGATTTGTGGTGACTTTCTTGCCCCTTCTGTCACTCAGCTGAACAACATAGATGTGAACGACCTGGTGGAAGGGGACGACCGGGCCTTTGAGATCTGGCACGAGCGGGAGGACTTGGTGCGCAAGTACCTGCTGCAGGCGCGAACCGTCAACATCAAGAACTCCTGGGTGAAGGAGATCTTGGGCATCCAGCAGAGGATCAGTGAGCCCATCTGGAGTAAGTGTGGCACCAGACAACCCAAACCTCACCCGTTTTCTTCTTGGATGGTCTCCTTGGTTTGATGCCTTGTGAAGGCTGACCTAGAACAGAGACTGGACAGAGTAAAAGAATAAAGCAGGGATTTATTAAAAGGCCTCCATGGATCCACCTTGGGCAGCACAAGAGCCCAGCCAGGGCTGCACCCAAGATGAACCAAAANGTTCAGGAAATTATAAAAGAGAGAGAGAAGCTGTTTATGGTCATTAAATGTGGGAGCAGGTCCAGGGAGGGGATTCTGCCCCTCTGCTCTGCTCTTGTGGGATCCCACCTGCAGTGCTCTGTCCAGCTGTGGGGTCTCTAAAATTAAATGGACATGGAGCTGCTGCAGTGAGTCAGAAGAGGCCTAGAAGATAATCTGAGGGTAGAAACACCTCTCCTGGAGGAAAGGCAGGGAGAGTTGGGGTTGTAGCCTGCTCCAGAGTCCTACATGCCCCAGTACAAATGACCCTGTGACTTGGCTGGGTTCCAGACTCTTTACTTGACTCCTGGCTTACACTGCTCTATCTTTGCACCTGTGTTTGCTTTGGAATTTTGTCTGGTCATTAAGGCTTCATCATTCTTAGTGTCATTTGAGATTCCACCAATTTTCAATCCACAAAATCTATCATGGGGGATATTAGATTTTTATATTCCAGGCATCAGCTACAAATGGTGTCCACTATAGCGTAAGGATATTTGGCATCTTAAAATGCCAGAACAGCATTAAATACACTGAAAACAAGTGTGGGCACTTCATTTCTGTGCCTTTAGTAAGGTGTTTTAGTGAGGAAGACTATCAGAATAATTTTGTATGGTTTCATATGGTAGCAATGTGTTAAAATAAAAGTCACTTAATAAAGGAAGAGGTTGCCCAAAGTTGTGGCTGCCCCATCCCTGGAAGTGTCCAAGGCCAGGCTGGATGGGGCTTGGAGCAGCCTGGGAGTGGGGAAGGTGTCCCTGCCCATGGCAGGGGTGGGAATGCAATGATCTTTAAGATCCCTTCCAACCCAAACCACTCTATGATTCAATGAAAGCATAGATTTTATTGTAAGGACACCAGCAGAATGCTGGTTTGGATATCCAGGCTGCATTTTATTTGAGGGATTGTCTTAATGGTGACAGATGTGTAGTGTCTGAAAAACAGATATGCTTATTGAAATCATGGTCTAAAATAATTCCAGATCAGCAACAAATCCCCTTTTTTCCATATGATCTAACTTTATAGCCAACAACAGACATGTTACAGACTGAATTTAGTCTCAGACAAGCAAGGAGAGCATGTCTCCTCTAAAGTCTTGAGCTGCTAAAATTTCCTGTCCAGTTTTTCCATTCTGAATCTCACAGATTTGCAAAAATTATTCTTATCTCACTAAGCAGCAGCCATGCCACGGACAGAGCCCCCTCCTCCAGACTAACATGCTTCCTCTGATATTTCAGTCCCTCCAGACTTTGAGGAAGAACTGGCAGACTGCACAGCTGAGCTGGGAGAGACAGTCAAGCTGGCCTGCAAAGTGACAGGAGCTCCCAAGCCATCCGTCAGCTGGTACAAAGGTACGAGCAGCAGGGCATGAAATGCACCCTCCCAATGTGCTCCCTGTCCATATTGCTGTGATAACTGGGCTGTGGGTTGATGCCTTAAGCAGCTGGAACAGAGGCTAGACAGAGTTAAGGGGAATAAAGTGGATATTTATTGANGATAACCCAAGAGCTGATCCCCTAAAGATACTCAAGTCTAGAGTTTTTGGGCATTTTGGGTGTGCTCCTTTGACTGGAAAAGCAGAATAATGACTGCACAGAATGTACTCTGGGATAATTTCACTTTTAAATGAGGAGTGGTGATGTATGAGGTCCTTCAACAGTACTTTGCCCTGAATGATGTTTTGTAGAGAGCTGGAAGAAGATGAAGAGCTGATTCCTCAACTACCAAAACCAGCTGCAATAATACAGCTCTCAGCCCTCTCAGGATGAAAAGCTGGATGAAATTCCTAAGGAGGAAACTCTTTTTAAAACTCTATTTTAAAAGAAATAATTTCTCTTTCAGATGGAAAGCCTGTGGAGGTGGATCCCCACCACATTATAATAGAAGATCCTGATGGCTCCTGCACACTGATCTTGGACAACCTGACGGGGGCTGACACAGGACAGTACATGTGCTTTGCTTCCAGTCCTGCTGGGAATGCCAGTACCTTGGGAAAGATCCTTGTTCAAGGTAAAGTCCTGCACAGATGCAGTACTTTAAGGGGGTCTGCTATGTAATACCTTAAACTTGTACCAGCCATGGTATGACCAGCAGGACCAAGGCAGTGACTGTCCTCTGTGCTGGCACTGCTGAGGCACCTCCAGGCTTGGGGTCAGTTTTGAGACTGCCATCACCAGAAGGACATTGAGGAGCTGGAGTGTGTCCAGGGGAGGGAACAGAGCTGGGGAAGGGGCTGGAGGACAAGAAGGGACCTGTGGGGGCTCAGCCTGGAGAAAAGGAAGCTCAGGGGGGACCTTGTGTCTCTGCACAGCTCCTGACAGGAGGGGACAGCGGGGGGGGTTGGGCTCTGCTCCCGGGGAACAGGGACAGGAGGAGAGGGAATGGCCTTAGGCTGGGCCAGGGGAGGTTTAGACTGGAGATTNCAGGCTGGGCCAGGGATGGTTTAGACTGGAGATTAGAGAAAATTTCCTCACCAAAAGTGTTGAGATTGGAGATTAGAGAAAATTTCCTCACCAGAACAAACTTCTCAAAGAACTGGTGCCGTCACCATCCCTGGAAGAGCTCAGAAAACATTTAGATGTGGCACTTGGGGATGTGGTTTACATCACCTCAGAGGTCTTTTTCAATCTAAATGATTCTGTTTCTATGATGTTACAAATATTAAGACATTCCAGAGGTTCTGTACAACATATACTGGATAATATTTTAAAAAAAAATTGATGTACAGGTCCAGGCAACCATTTTTAGGTCAAAAAAATTGGTCTTTAGTATCCTTTAGACCCAGTGAGAATTACCTGGTCAGGGACATGCCCTTCCTATATGTTCATATTTCCAGCTACCAGTCACATAGTCACATTTACCTTTGCTTTTTGCAGTGCCCCCACGGTTTGTGAACAAGGTCAGAAATGCTTATCTTGTCGAGGGTGAAGATGTCCAGTTCACCTGCACTGTGGAAGGAGCACCCAGGCCTCAGATCAGGTCAGTCCTACAGCTCACATGGTTTCCCATTTTGCATAGTCAGAAAAGTCATTTTGAGTTTATGACCCTTTCTTTACTGTATCTTCTGTATTAACCCCACGCCGATGCTGGCTCTTCATGATCCAGACATTCCTGAGATTCTCAGCAATTAATTCTAGCTAGAATTTGAAAAGAAATACTTACAGATAGACCCTGAGGAGGACTCTGTCCAATTTAAACATTTTATCATTGTTTATCCTCCCTGCCTTACACCTGACTTGATCTTATCAGGCATTCAGACAAAAAGCTCAGCAAATCTTGTCTTGTCACCATTTAAAGCCCTTTTCCAGCACTGACTGAGGAGATCTCCTGGGAAGAATCTCATAAACATGTGCAGTTTCATACCCAGGTGTGATGTACCCACCTGCAGCCCTCCCTTCCAGGATCCAAATGTTTGTCTAAGGATCAACTCCAAAGTTGTTTGATGGATGGATCAGTGATCTTGGGGACCTCTTGATGCTGCATACATAATTTTTCCTGGCTTATCCTCCGTGTTTTCCCACTCAGATGGTACAAGGATGGGGTGCTGCTGAAGGACACCGGTAAATACCAGACTTTCAGTGAACCACGGAGTGGCATCGCAGTCCTGGTGGTCAAGAACCCTTCCAATGAAGATATGGGGCACTATGAATGTGAGGTAAGTTCAGAGAGATTTAAATATCTGTCATCTGAAATGATACAGGCAGGAGAATTCATTTTACTGTGAGAGACCCATGACTGAGTAATTGCTCATAAGAATATTATAGATAGTCTTGTGCTAGGTCTGGACTGTGAATGTCCCAAAGCTCCAGAATATTCTGATCTGACAGTTTGTTGGTACAAGTAGGAATTGATGGAGCTTGTTCTGGAGCCCAAACTCAGATCCAGATCTCCAGAGGAAACTCTTACAAAATTTGTGACCATTCTGATGTGATATTTTGTTTCTGGACTATCTTTAAATTACGGCTAAGAAACCCTCCAGAGCCAAAATAAAGAAATTAGGTCTAAATAGAAAGATAAAGCACTAAAATTCCTGATTTTTTTAGCAAGCATACATGAAAGTAGTTGATAATTTTTTTTAAAATATAAGACATTTTATGAAAATTAATCATGCATTCATTGTAATAAAACAGTAATAAGTTCTGANAAAATTCGTGATTTTTTTAGCAAGCATACATGAAAGTAGCTGATAATTTTTTTAAAATGTAAGACATTTTATGAAAATTAATCATGCATTCATTGTAATAAAACAGTAATAAGTTCTGAGGGCTTGGCAATAAAAGAAATTGGTCTTGGTTTAAGAAATTAGCATGGGTCAGCTGCTCCATGGTAAATGGTTTAGCTCACAGAAATATTTAGGAAGTTTGATATACTTTAAAGAATTCTACTAGAATTTTAGCAAAACCAAACTACCTTGCATTTGCCATTGACCAAGATACTAAAGCCCAGTATTCCCTTTGTTGAGTAAAATTCTGTAATTATTGGATGATAAAAAAAAAAAAAATTCTCTTTAATGGCCACCTAAGTGTGTGTACAGCAGGAATCTGGGCCTGTTGGTAGAGACAGAGTTACCCCAGGAGCGAGTCCCAGGCTGCAGAGCAAACACCCAGTAATGAAGTAAATAAGTTTGCAGATGTGCTGTAACTTGTCTGCGTGAATAATTTTTTGGTAAAAGACCAGGAACTCCATTGAGCAGCAAAGTGTCCCTTCAAACTCCAGCCTGGCACTGGGCTCACACCTTCACCCATTTCTGCCAGCACTGAATTTCCAAGGGTAGCACAGGCAGGGTTTTATCACGACAAAAAAACCATCCCGTGTTTCATTTGGCACTGCACCGTTCTCTCCAGCTGATGAACAGGTTAGGGTCTGCCAAAAGTGGAGCAGAGCTTTACCACCACAGCGCCGCAGCCCTGACCCAGGAGAGGAGAGGAGACCAAGCCATCACCATTGAAGGTACGACCCTTGGCCAGCTCCGTGCGTACGCCGGCCGGTTGCCCTAAAAAACAAGATTCCAGTATTTTTTTGCCATCTTATCCATGTTGGTTGTTGGTGTCCATGTATCTGTACGTCTTCTGGAGATGTGCATGGGCAGAGGGCAGCTTGGCTCTGTGCCCATCATCATCTGTTGATTTCCAAGCCTGGCAAATCAACTTCATATAATGCTCGTGAATGCATTATATGAAAAAGGAGGAGCAAATGAAGGGTTTGTCACACCGCCACTAGTGAAAAAAGAAGTGTTGTATATTGTTGGAATACTTGGAAATGTGTGTCAGCCTGGCAGAAATGTTACAGGGGCCACTGAGTAAAGGTGGAGGCATATTGGGATTGCTCCTGAAATACCCCTGAAGGACATGGGGAATGACTGGGAAAGCAGAACTGACAGCAGTGTGTCCTGTGTAGTACTTACATTTGCTGCTCCCTCAAGAGGGGCAGAGAGGAAAGGAAAAGAGGAAACAATTTCTATTTCTGTCCCTTGTCTTTCCATGTGGAATGCATTGGGAAATTGTTTATCTGAGGGGATTGGTTGATTAGATATCAGTGAGCATTGTTTGGCCCTGATAGCCAATAGAATGTACCTGTGTCTGGACTCTCTCTGAGGGAGTCAGTCATGAGAAGTTACAGTTGGTAGTTAGATATGATAGTTAGAAGTTAAGATGTAGTTTTAAGATCTCCTCTTTAAATAATACATTAATGTATTGAAATATAGTTATAATAAAGAAACTATTCAGCCTTCTAAGCTAGAATCAACATCATCTCTTCCCATCTCAGATTCACCTGCATTATTTCCTGCCACAGTCCTGAGCAATGATTAGTTCATCCATTATTTAGGACTGTCCAGGGATGGTCCTAGTTCCTTTTTTTCCTGCCAGTTTCACCTGGATTGGTAGGGCAATAAGAATTGATTTTACACCCATCCAAAAACACATCTTTCTTCACAACTTTTAGTCATTACTGCCTCAAGTTCCAGGGATTACTGCCTATCCCAGGGATTTCCACAGGGAGTGTGTTAGTGCTTGCTGTAAACCCATCACAGCAAGTAAAAAATCCATGGCTACATCTCCCTAGGGAGCATTTCCTGGCAGAGGGAATTGGTTCTTTGCACATCTTACAAATGTCCTTGTGTGGCTGAGCGTGAACCAGCCAGTCCTGTCTCTCTTGAACAGCTCCCAGTGGCAGCTCAGGAGGTGATACAGCCAGGGGACCACCTTTAATAGGTAAGGGACAGATTTGGAGGGCAAGAGAGAGGACTGGGATAGGCACAGGCCTTTCCATGCCAGCAAACCTTGGTTTCACAGGCCTCTCCCAGATGTGGTTGGTGGAGGCATGGTCAACAAAAGCCAGAGTTTTGCCAGCAGTTCTAGGACCTTCTTTCCTCAACTTTGGTGTTTCCACACTGTCTTGTGATAATAACAGGAGTTCAAGTGTGTGTTTGAGAGGGCATAATTGACATTATCAACATCCATTAAGAGGCAACATTCTGACTCATGAAGCTGCTGAGCAGAAAATGCTGGAGTCTGGAAAAATATTCAGGGATAAATGATCCTCTACTCATATTTTTTCATCATTTTCTACAGTCCTCTGCTGTTGACCCTGTTTGAGACAGGACCCTGGTCAGGCTGGACCTTTGGGCCAGCCCTCTGTAGACACAAATGTTGTACTGTTACATTAAGAGGATTCATCCACAATAAATTATTAAGATTAGCATCCTGATCAATGAACTTTCTTGGCTTCATTTTAAACATGTTTTCCTTTTAGTTCTTTCCCAGAGTCCCATCAAAAAGCCTTACAGAGAGGATGATGTAAGTGTAGAAACACTAGAATTTTTTCAGCTAAATAAACCTTCAAGTACTTGAATTCTTTGTCTTTTCTATGCCCCATAGAGAGAAAAATAAGTTGTGTGCAGGATGTAGAGGAACACAAGTAAATCCCTGTCAGGATGGTGTATCTTGATGAAGTTCCCTTCAGGCAGATGTTATAAAAGCAAACAAGGGTTGTATAAAATGTTAGGAGCATTTTCAGCTCTGGGGGTTGCAAGTGTGTATGTTCAGCCCCAAATTTCTTTTCTGCTATTATTCCTGTAATCATAAACAAAAAAAACCAAAACAAAACAAAAAAAAAAAAAGAAATTGTGAGCTTGGTTACAGAAATATAATTGGAGTTTGCCTGGAAGCTTCAGAAATGTCATGAAATAAGTTTGTTCTGTGCTGTGCAGTTGCTTGAACTCGGTAATAGGGAAGAAAATAGATCCCTGAGTCATCTCCAGGGAGAAACAGAGGGAGATCTGCTTCAGGCCAGTGGAGAAAATAGGCTCATCCATGGAGCAAGAGGATTGTTGTGAGCAGAATGGCACCAGGGATGAATTTGGCATAATGCCCTTGACCGAGGAGGGAACTCGTTGTTTTCTTGAGAATCAGTAACCAGCCTTGATCTGCCTGGGGAAAAATCAGGTTCATCTGGCAAAGAACTGGAGGACAGGTGGATCTCATGAAGGCTCTTTCCATCCTCACAATCCTTCCTATTTGTGAAAATGGGATTACTTGTAACTTCACCAAGAGGACAACATTACTGCTCTCACAACAGGAAATAGATACCGTGCCTGCTTCCTGGCTCACCTGCACCCTGGGTCTGAGTTTTACCTCATTTATCTCTGTTCCTGTGAAATGACCATTGTCTGGGTCTCATGAGGCACCCAAGGGGCGACAATTTTAGTTTTTATCCTCCTGCCTTTCTGTACTGTTTATTGTGCTGAACCAAACCCATGGTTTGGGGTACCATTAGTCCAGTGGTTCATGAGCCCCTGACCTGCAGCTGGTGATGGTCCACACTCCTCTGCCTGATCCAATAACAAGACCATGGGTACCAAAACCAAAATTTGTTGGTTTGAATTCACATTATGGGAGTTTGCAGGTCCCTTGGATGGACTAAATCCAAAAAGGATGGAAACCACTGGACTAAGGGATCCCTTGTGAGCTGAGATCTGCCTTCAGCCACACCTGGTTGCTGCACTGAAGTCAATGGAGGGTTGCTTAAAAAAAAAATCCTCTTTCTGTGGATATTGGAAGAATTTGAGACACTTTAAAAAAAGTGTAGCTGAAAGAAGATCCTTCTCTTTGACTTCCAGTTGACTGTGTCTGCTTTGCACCTTGCTGCTTAACCTGCACACGGCACACCTGGGCTGATGTGCTCTGGCATGTTCTGGTGTGATTTATCCATCCAGGCTCACTAACTTGATTATTTGTCCAGAAAAGCAAAGCCCAGTGCCTTGGAAAGGTGTTGCATTTCCATATGGATGGGCAGGTCAGGACCTAGAAGGAGACAGGCAGTACAAGGGGAGGAGTCAGCTACAGGAGTGGAGACAAAGCCATAAATAAAAATTCCCAAAGCAGCTACAGCCAGGCAACAATAATTCCTTCACAGCTTTGCCTTGGATTTCATGCAGAGCCTTGGGCAGGTCCTTCAGTTGCCTTGCAGCAACCACCTTGTTAAAAATCAGCAAAAAATTAAGTTCTTACAAGGAAGATTTAAAACACAGAGGAGCATCAGATCTCTTAATGCTACTGAAGTAATAGTGCACAGGAGTTTGCCCCCTGTGGGATGTTCCTTAATTAGGGTGATGATTAGGGTATTTACCTCGTTATTTTTATTCTCTTATCACCATGGTTTAGTCTCATTTTTGGCCAGGCCACAGGGTTTCCAGTGCAAATTCAGGAGAGCCCCATCTGCCTTTGTAGCCACGTCAGTCACTGCAGGAGTGGAGCCTTTTGGTTGTTTGGGCTTGGGGGTTTTTGTTTGTTTGTTCAGGTTTTGGTGGGGTATTTTTGAGAGAGATTCCATTTATATAATTTAAAAAACTCTTATATTCATCAGTTGAGCCACCAACCCTGGAGGGATTTCAGATACCTGTGGATGTGGCACTGAGGGACAGGGTGGCAGTGCTGGCTTAGCAGTTGGATTCAATGATCTTAAGGGTCTTTTCCAACCTCAATGATGGCATGAATTGCTCATTTTAGGATTAGTTTTAGCAGTTCTTGTCAGGTTTGGCAGATTAGTCTCCAAAGAGTAGCAGAAGGAGGTGACAACAGAACAGTGCTCCCCTGGTTCATGTCAGCAGCGTGAACTGAGCAGCAAAAATAAGTTTAAGCTTCTGTGAGTGGAGAAAAGAGACCTAAAAATTGCAATAAAGGCCACAAATAACCTTCCATCCATTCAGAGCAAGGAGAACTCACTCATCCTCAGTGTTCCATCACTTGTAAGCCAATGTTTTAATCTATTAACCAAAGAGATGTCTGCTCCTATAAAAGCACGGGCTGTCCCTAATGCTTACAGCTTTTAACCTGCTTATCAGGGGCTCCTGCTTTGCAAAGCTGTTTGCCTAAAATGCTCTTGAAAAGTTGAAATGATAAATCCGGTGCTAAAAATGGATGCAGAATATTTTCCTCTCGGGGAAAAACAACAGGAAAAAAACNATATAGGATTGCTCAAATCCTCCCTCACACCTCGGACAGCACATATACAATTTATTAAATGCCATTTTCAGCTTTCTCATCCCAAGCCTGCTGAACTTTTGAATATGGAATCTCTTTGACATCCCCTACAAATAGAAATATCACAGTTGGTGTCATTTGGGAGGACTTCAAGAACAGACATTAATAGAGCAACCATTAAAGAGACTTTTTCTTACAGACATTGTGAGATTTAATTAAATTTATTCAACTATTTAGTTTGTATTACTTAATTCTCATCCAAATACACTTGCTGCTAAAATAATTGTAGAAAACAGCTATTATCAGGTATATAATCCAATTAATTAAAATATTTCCATCAGAACTTCAGTATTTTTACTCATATACTCGCTGCATATGCATCGATCTCATAATTTAATGAGATTTCTAAAAGTTATTTGAAAATTGCAGAATAGTGATTTAAAAATTCAGTGAAAATCTCTAACCTGAGTGTGGTAAATTGTTTGACCACTCAGTTCATCTGCCATCACTGTATTATTTTAATTCCACAATTTAAAACAAGGTTTGAGTTATTTTAAAAAAATATTAATTAAGGATAGGTAAATGGGTTTATTGTAATTGTGTCCAGGGATAAATATTTGAAAATAATTTTGCTCTTTACTTACCCAGTTAGTGTAAATTCAAATCTCCAAACAGATTTTCTTTAAACTCACCCAGTTCTGCAGTAACTCCTTTGAATCTCTGGGAAATGGTTCCAGATTTTTACAGGCATAAACAAGACAAGGCTCTGCAAAAGAAACATGAGCTCTAGGTCAGAAATTAACATCAATATTTGCACAAAATTCTTTTTCATTATGGTCAAATTTGTGGTTTTTATCTGAGGCAGGGAAGAGCCCTTGGAAGTGAAGTGGAAGGAAAATTAGGTTAAAGTATTCCATTTAATATTGTAAATGTATTTTTAATTTTCAGTCAATGCAGGTTTGGGGGCACCATTGAAAACATCAGCACTAATCACCAGTTATTAAACAAATAATACAGACACTCCAAATTCCCTGGGCAAGAACTGTTTGTGATTTTATAGATATTTTTAAGAAGCAGTTCACTTAAATTGCACTGACTGAAAATTACCAGAGCTTATTTATTATAGGCTGGCTGGAAAATTGAAAACCAACTGCTGGAGATTAAATTATGGAGTTTTTTTAGATATTTTGCCAGTTTATTAAATAAAAAGTGGGGCTTGCTGATGGGTTTTTTTTTTCCAAATCTCAAATAGGTTCAGCAGTTCAGAGTGTGCTCAAAGCAGTGTTGTTCAAAGAGTATCTTAATTTTATTCCAGTGGAGAGGATGGGAAACCTGCTGAAAATCTCAGTTAGTTCTTCAAACAGTATCTTTCTACTTTCCAGAAATGTCAGTTTTAAGGGATATTTGCAACACCATGAAATCATAACTTTTGATCTTGACACACATCAACAGCTTCCAGTTTGTTATGGGAGAAGGGTCAGGAAAAATTGCCAATTAGAGCAGAAAAAAAAAAGAGATGGAGCAGACACAGGGCTCTCCTGAGTTTCTTAGGATTTGGGTTTGGGTTTTTTTGATGCTGATTTTCACTACTGATGATAGTGATAGTAGTTTTCATATTTATCAGCTTAGATTTTGCATCCAGTCCACAAAAGTCTGGCCACAATCCAGTGTTTGGGGGAGCTCTTTTTTCTAGGAAGTGCAATCACAGTTTAAAGAATTTCAGCTCTCCAGGATTTTCCAGACTGAGGCATTTTCAGCTTTCTGACACCATCACTACCTTATTATAGGATAAAGAAAAATTAAATAAGGATCTTCTTTTCTAGCTTTGACCTACCAAACAAAAATGGTAGGATAAACAGTTTTTGCCAAATTGTTCTCCACAAAATATTTAATTTCAAAGCTAAATGTTCAGAGGGCATTCTGGATTCTCATTCCTGGTCAGAAACACTAAAGATGATGCTGGAAATAACCACAGAAAGCATGGATGGGATGGTACAGTTGGTTATTTTTCACTCCAGTTTATGTTGATGAACTGAGCAAAGATAATTTAATCATTTCAGCTTTTGCCTTTCTTTAACCCCATGCTGTTCATACTGTTCTCTTTGTAGTCACTGAACAAGAGACTAAAGTGCCCAAGAAAACCATCATCATGTAAGTGCTGATTTTTTTTTTTTTTTTTGGGTAACATTTGTGGTTTTTTTGCCTTGCTGCCTCTGCATGATCCAATAACAAGCTTGTGTTCATTGGCCATGCAAGTGTGTTCATTCCCAGCCCACCAGATCCCACGGAATTCTGTGCCATGTGAAGTGAGCACCTCAAAAAAAGTCCTTTTGTTCTTTTCCAAAAATAGCAGCACTGGTGTTAGACACAGCCTGGGGCAGTTATTTTATGATATTACACAGGAAAAAGATTCCTCCTAATGCTGGTAGAGTTTCACAAGAGCTTGGGAAGGTAGAGTGACTCTCAGTGCTGAATGAAAAAAAAACCAAACTGAAAACTGTCTACCTGAAAATATCTACTAATTTAAAAAATATCTCAGAGCTTAGAGTGATTTCTTCTGGCTTTATTTTAAACTTTTAAGGAAGGCCTTGTATGATGAAGCAGAAGGAAGATGAATATTTTTATCCCCTTCTATCTCTATATTACTAATATAAATAATTGTCCTGATGACTTGGTCTTTTTAGATACTTTGAGCCTGGTTTATACTGGATGCCTATAAAATACAAGGATTAATTACTGCAAAAACCAGTATTTTCTCAATCATACACAGCCTAGAAGCCAAGCAGCCATTAAAATCTTAATTTATCTTCTTAAGTACTGTAGAGAAATACATAATAAAATTGTTTCATGTGCTGGAAGAGGGACACTGACCTGGGACAGGATTTCAGAGCAGCTCCAAGCCACTCCAACCATGTCCTG
The DNA here is from genome assembly GCA_013399945.1 of Ploceus nigricollis. Classification (NCBI taxonomy): domain Eukaryota; kingdom Metazoa; phylum Chordata; class Aves; order Passeriformes; family Ploceidae; genus Ploceus; species Ploceus nigricollis. The sequence continues at coordinate 119,342 of VXBC01008319.1, forward strand.
AGGGCAGGAAGGAGTTATGCAATGGATATTTTGGGGAAATACCTTCCCTCAATAGCTGCACTATTGCTAAAATCAGCCCTTGACTTGGACATGAGGCTTGAGTGGATGTATTTTATTTTCGTTAGACATAAAATTGCAACTGAAGGATGGTTAAGAGTTGCTTACCTTTTATCCCTTTTATTTTTTTATTTATTATTGTTTTCTGTGAGGATTATTCCTCCCTTTTGGAGGCAGTGGTTTATAAGTTGTTTCCCCTCCCAGAAGCTGCAGATAAGCTCAGTTAAATTTCCAACCATTAGATGTTTTTCACCCTGCAAAAAACAGAAAAGAAAGTATTTTTACCTGTACTGCCTCAAGAACCAGGATTCAGACTGGGGCAACTGAACAGAGACCTATTTTTTAATATCACATTCAGAAATATCCCAAGAAAATCATGAGCAGGAGGGAATCTCAGAGCCAGTCCACATCTAAAACTTGGTAAATCTCATTTAACCACATCTCTGTGTCTGTATCTGGAGCAGCAGCATTAATACTGGTGGATTAAATAATATTCATGAATACAAAATACCATCAGTTAAGCTGATTTCTAAATTTCTGAGATCTCAGTTCCATAGGCTGTTGTTCAGGACAGCTCCAGAAGGGATTCCTATATCAAGGGCTGCAGCCTCAAAGGAGTTTGGTAAATTGAGGAGTGGGATCTCAGGGAGAAATTCTCCTCCTTTTGTGGTCATGAAGTTTAAATAAGAGTGGATCTCAACTGAAATTGGGATAGTGATGAGGAAAATTTGGGAATAATTCTGTAAGGGCAAATTCCAACTCTTAATCTGTAGCAAGTTGATGGACAGAAGCAGCTTTAAAACTAAGAAAATAATAGATAATTGAGAGATGGGATTGAACAATGTCCATATATGCAAATCCCAGACCCCAAAAAACCCATTTTAACTTTGCAACATAGATCATGGTGTGCTACAAGCACCCAAGGATTCATTTTCATCTAAAATGATTTAATTCTGTGTAATTCAGAAAGGCACCATGGCCACTAGGAAGGCTCTGCACAGACCTTAAAGGTCTATAGAAAAACTGCAGAAAACTTAGAGAAAAGAGTAAAGCAGTGGAAATGAGCAGTAGAAGAGAGGGTGCTCTGCAAGGAAATAAATTTCCCTGTAGCTGATCCAGTCCTGGACTCCACCATGTCTCAAAGGGAGAGATTGATGGAGGAAACAAACCTGATCTCCAGAGGAGAAGGAAGTACAGGTTTTCAAAAATAAGACCAGAAGATGAGAAAAGCTGCAATAAACCCAAGAGGATTAGTCTTCCATGATGACTATAAATAGATTCTCCATTCTCAAGGGCAAAAGTCAGAGCAGAGATATCTGAGGAGCAGAGGGGGTGACCTTCAGCTCCATGTGACTGGAGAATGGTGAGGAGGGAGAGAGGAATTAAAAAGCTGCTGTCTCTGTTCTTAATTTCAGTTCAGGCTACTGTTTGCCCTTTCAGTTAATTCTTTGTTTTTAATCCCATTCCTTGGAGGTAGGGACAGAATCTCAACACAGAAACAAAATGAGTTTTCCTGTGATTTCCACGGGAGCAGATGTGGAGCATTGGCTTCCTTGTGCTTGCCAGGAAAACAATGGCAGAAATGTATTTACCTAAAATGAAGGTAAGAAACACCACAGGGAAAACCTGCAGGAAAAACTGCATGCTAAGTACATAAATTAAGAGTACTGGAGCCTGGGTTTAGGCCTTGGTTAGAAGGGACTTTTAAAGATAATCTAGCCCAATTTCTTGCTCTGAGCAGGGACAATTCCACCTTGATCAGGCTACTCAGAGCCCCGTCCAGCCTGACCTTGAATCTTTCCAGGGATGAGGCATCTACCACCAGCCCAACTTCAGTCAAAAAATCTAAAGTAAAGCCAGCAGAAATATGCTGAGAAATCATAATTCTGCATCCCAATTTGGTTTTGTATTCCTGTGTCTATTAGAGGCAGTAGGATCAGGCTGTGTCTGCACTAATGGTATGGTGAAGAGTAAAAACAAATTCATTTTGGCATACATGACTTGTGCAGGAGATGTTCTAACTTTCTTTTCCTGGTCATCTCCACATTTTAAAGTTAATCCCTTTCAATGTAACTGTTCTGCATGTGGAAATACAGATCTCTGGTCTCAAAAGAGGCTGTAATTAAAAAAAAAAAAGAAGAGAGAGAGAGATATGTTGCATTAATTAAATATTATTAAGAAGACACTGACCCTACTGCAATAAAGGGCATTTAGCCATTGAGGTGGATGGAATTAGGATTTTAGCCAAGGATACTCAGGAAAAGCTTAAAGTCTTTGAATGTTTAAAATTTTGGGGGCGTCCAAAGTAGCAGAGTGGGTGATCAACACAAACACATGAAACACAGCAGCACCCAGCAGAGCATCTCTCAGCTGGACGCGTTCGTTGTGTGCTCACACCCAAGAGGTTCATGGAGCTGGGGTTTTCCCTGGGGAAAAGGACAATGGATCAGGGGTTTTCCCTGGATGAGGAAGTGGAGACAGGCATGTGGGTGTGTGTGCTGCGTGTGTGTCCCTCCCAAAATGACACTTCCCCAAAAGCTGGAATGCTCACCCCAACTAACCCCACGTGGCGCCTTGGCCGATCGCGGCATGTGCTGCTGGAGTGTGGCTCCCCAAAAAGTCTCATCTTCCTGCCAACTCCACCCCTTTCTGCCGTCAGAGAGGAGACCATAACCACGGTGGTGAAGAGCCCGAGACAAAGGGGAAGGGTTTCTCCGGCACGTTCTCCTTCAGGTCATTCTCCTTCCCGCTCCCCACGGGCAGAGCCGGCTCCGGAGCCGGTTTATGTCTCCAAGATCAGGCAGCCTGTCCACAGACACGACCAGGAGGCAGCACCAAAGTCTGCTGCTGTTCCCAGGCTTTACGTCACAGAACACGAGGACATGCAAGGGGCGGCAGCGAGAGACGTCGTTGTGGAGAGCACAGTGGAAGAGAAGAAGCCCAAGTGGGTCGAAGTGGAAGAAATAATTGAATTCAAGGTGAAAAAATCACCAAAGCCCACAAGGAAAAGAGGTTCTTCCCCAGCAAAGCAAGAGAAAGATGACTCAGGGGTGTTAACATTCACTTTTCCCAGCTCAAGGCCGAAGCGCTCCCCAGAAGATGATCCAAACACAAACAACTCCAACAATAAATTGGTGGAACAGTCAAAATCTCTGCCAAATGAGGGTCTCTCTGAAGGTGACATCCAGCCTCTGGTGTATACGACCGAGCAGGAAGGACCTCAAGTCAGCAGCGAAGAGAGAAACTCCCCGTGTGGGTCTGAACAGTTAGGAAGTGATTCATTTACGGATTATGGAACTGAAGGAAAGAGCTGCCCTCAGGAACCACGTGCTGAAAACGGGTCAGGCGCCGCCTCCCCTCTGCTTGCCTGCGGGGGCGAGCCTTTGGTCTTCAGTTTTGGGACAGCTGCTGGAGACCGACATGAAGTTCTGTTCTCCCCTGCAAGTCCAGAGGGTAAGGAAGGGCTCGATGAAGTGGATGTGTCTTGGCCTGTTGGAGAGGAGGTACCTGAAGTAATACAGGACATCCTTCCCGAAGAGGACAACGTCATAGTGGATGAGCCAGAGGAGCTACACCCAGACGACATCAGCACCCGGGACCGCAAGATTTTAACCCACAACGGCAAACTCTTAACTCTGGAGGACCTGGAGGATTATGTCCCTCAAGAAGGCGAGACCTACAGGTGTGAGGATCAGAAGCCCACGGCGGAGAAGCCCTGCGAGATCTCCGTGCTGCAGACGGAGATCAACGAGCCGACCATCGGGAAGCCGGTGCTGCTGAACCTGGTCAGGCCCGTGGTGCCCGAGCCCAGGCAGAGGTTCTTCAGCCAGTACGAGGAGCGCGTTCCCGGGGCCGTGTTCGTGTCAGCCTCTCGGGTGGCCGGCGTGCAGTCCGCGGGCCCCTCCAACATCTCCTTCCGCGTGAGCGACGCCCGCGCGGCTCCTCCCGGGCCCTCCTTCACCGTGAAGCCCTCGTTCTGCACCGAGGTCCAGCGCTCGGCAGACAACGGGCAGTCCAGCTTTAAAACTGAAGTCTCCACCAGAACGCTCAGCTACGGGACTGTTGGCGAGCCTGTCACCTTGCACATCAGCACAGAAGACCTCTCCCAGAGCTGAGCAGATGCAAGCATGATTTTTAACACCAAAGAAAGCAGCTTTATGTAAAAAAAAAAATAAAAAAATCAGAGTTGTTGTAGGCGAGGGGAATTGGTGGCAAAGATTACGAGGTAACAAGTACAAGGGAATACCTTAGAAGGAAATGTATTTAAATATGATGTGTCAAGCTTTTCCAGTCTTAAAGGGAACAGTCTGTCAGAACAGTTTGTAACTTTAAAAGCTTTGATCTAGGTGAACATGTATCATTCCATAGTGGAGCAGTGATGGGAGGTTTAGGAAAAGCCTGATTCTTCTACCTGTGACAGAAATATAGATGAAGAAGTGTGGTTTATTGTCCATGAACTTAATAATGTTTTCACGTGCCAGTTCTTGGTGTGACAAGGAGGTGAAAGTATCTCAGCTTTTCAGCATCCTTCAGTAGCCCAGGACAGGGGGTGTCTCCTGTCACCGTGTGGGCCCAAAGGTCATGAAGCTTCACTCTGCTTTGACTCTGCTCTACTCTTGTGACACCAATTAGCTCTACCAAAATTTCTTCATAAACCTTTCAACATGCACAGTCTGGTTGCATTTTTTTAACCTTCTGCCATATAATGAGATTTATAGTAGATATTACATATACCAGGGATTCAAAGGGCTGCTCAGGCATTTTTTTGGTTGAAATCCCAGTTTGACTGTAGTCAGTGGAGAGAGTCCCACTGTCGTGAGGAAGCAAGAGTTTTGTTGTTCTCTTCTGCTTTAAGTGAAAAAGACTATATTTTCTAAATGACTGATATTTTCAAATCCACTTCCTAGTTGTCTGATAATGTAGGTTTCATTATTCTGCATTCTAGTGTGGTGGATTTATAAACCATATCTTTTGAAATATAATTCAGTTAACTGAAAATTAAAGTGCTGCACAAAATAATTTCTGCATCTGTAATCAAACATTAACAAGTACAAAGAACCACAAATGTGGTCTTCAAAGGACCACAAATGTAGTCTTTGCCAATAAATATGACTGGATGAGTATTTGTTCTCCTGAAAGTGCCAGTGGTGAAACATTCCTGCTAACAGATTGATCCACGATGTCCCTTACATGTGATAAGAGGAATTTACCACTGAGCTACGGCAAAGTAGCAGGAGCACAAAGATAGATTAAAAAAAAAAAAAAGAGAGAGAGAGAAAAAAGAGCTTTACCATAAATATTCAGTTGAAACATAGATCTGTTCCAAATGTATTGGGCTGCCAGTTGCAATTGCATCATATTACTGTAACCAGGGAGGTCGAGGTGCCTCGGAGAGGGACTGATCACGGAGCTCCTCTGGAGCTTTGCAGCAGGAATGCTGCACGAGGGGGAGGCTGAGGTGCACTGAGCACAGCCCATCCCTGTTGGCTTCACCAAAAATGGATGTAGCCCAGACCTCTAACAAGCTGCTCTGAAAAGAGATGAGCTCCCAGGGCCAAATCTTGGTGCCAGTTGGAGTCAGATGGAGCTCACTGATCTCAGCAGGACCCTGCACTGGCCCTCTCTGGTGACAGAGATGTGGGGTGAAGAGTCCCCACACCCTGTCCCAGCTGAGCTCTGTAGAAGTGTTCATTTCTGGGTTCATTTGTGGTTTAGGGAAACTAGAAATGCTCAGGCACAGCTGAATTTCTAAGCAGCATGAGGAGAGAGGGTGGAGTGAGCTTCTGCCTTGGGAAGGAATGGATGATGTTGGCTCAGGGTTTCCCAGCCAGGTGATACTGAGGAGCTTGTTCTGGAGGCTTGGGGCAATATTCCTGCCAACAGGGAATGAATTCACAAAAGGTGCTTGTAGAAAAGTTATTTTTTTTTTCCTTCTGCAGCTGCACCTTGTGCTGACTAAAATGAACATATTGATTTCACAGCCTTTCACTTTCAACATCCACTCAGGATGTCGTGTGCACTACCTTCATGATACAGGATGCTTTTCCAGTGATGAAGGAAATCAAGCTTCCTTTGTGGTACTATCCCATTTTTTATAACATCTCCTTGGTTTATACTGTTTGTTTTATAACGAAGCAATACGATGGATATATATATTAGTGCTTTTTTCATATATTGCACTGTACATTGGAATGTAACAGACACACAACAGGGAAATGCTTTCAAAGCTAAAAATATTTCTTTTATTTTGAGCCTGATTCTGATCACAGTTATCCCAGTATCAGTCTTGAATAATTCCACAGAAGGACGTGGATTTTATTCAGATTTATGAAGATACTGCTGAAAAAAGATTTTGCCCTGTGATTGTCTTCAAAAAATGTAATATTCAAACAAAAGATAATGAGGATGTGTAAAGGAACGTGGAGGTTTCCTCCTGGTGTGGTTGACACTCAGGTTTTTCTAAAGAAGCTCTAAGGCTGCACTTCAGATGGTCATAAAAGAAATAATTATACTTTGATTCATTAGCTCAAAGCAATTAACATCTGTTTACATTTTCTTTTGAAATTTAAGCAAAAGAGAATCAATTGAAGGGAATTTTTAAAATCCTATGCAGGGCTCTGTTCAAAAAGTGAAAGGTTTATGAGAATCATTACATATACTTTCAAAATATTTTCCTAGAGGTTAAAAATTATGCTTGTAAGTGATTAAACTGTGTAGATAACTAATGAGATGTGTGGGGATTTATTTCCTGTAGATGAAAAGATACAGCTGTATGAAAGATTTTAATACAATGAATGTTTTACTGAAATTCCTGGAGGTAAATGGGTATTAATAAAGTGGAAACTTCAGTTTGCTTGAGATACAAAAAAGAAAGAAAAACCACACACACAAAAAAAAGTCAAGTGCAAGATATGCTGTTAGATGCTGAGTTTAAATCAATAAATGTCTTGCATCAGCTGTCACTGGACTTGTTGGGTTTCTGTGTTCTTTGTTACAGCACTTGATATTCCACCAGCTCATCCTCTTCTCCCGCTGACTTCAGCAGGAGCTGGATTGCAGTCCAAGAATATTAATGCACTTGGGCTCTGGCTCCTGTTTTATGGACAGTTTCAGGAGTGTTGAAGTGAAAAAACCTGGTTTTAGGGATATTTCCAACTCAGGAATCTTGAATGATTCACATCCTCTTGGTTCCTTCTCTGAGACTGAACTGGAGCTTCAAAATATGTGTCAGTCTTGAGTTCCTGGGGATGGGCTGAAGCTGTGGGGTGGAAAGGCTCAAGGCTGAGATTTTAGAGCTGGGAAAGAGGTTGTCCATCACAGGGTGTCATCACTGTGGTGTTTGTTAGTTCTGTGTATCTTGGGAGATATTGAAGTTCCTCAGCCTGAATCAGTGTCCAAAAGAAGGAAGTGGTGTAATGTCCCCTAGGCAGGGAGGAAGGTGGTGGTGTTAGAGCATGGGAGAGACCAGTGGTTATAAATAACCTCTAGATCTAGATCTGTACCCCTGTGGATATATTTCCTAATTGAATGTTTCATGCCTTTCCAATCATTTCACTCATTGGCAGCTGCCCAGTTCACAGGACAGCACCAGCTGGCAGAAATCACAGCAGGAACACCAGAGGATCCAGGTATTTCTCTAGGAAAATATTTAATGTCTTCCAGCCAGCCCAGTGCTGATGAACACTGATGGGCAGTTTGGGACATCATGTGAGCAAATCTTGCTTTTTTCCATCAATAGATTCAGGAAATAAATATTTTGTCACCATCATGATAATTGAAAACAAAAATCAAGTGAGAGGTCTTCATCCACACATAGCCTTCAACTTTATTTTCCCAGGTCTATCATAGGAATTGACTTTCTTGAGGCAAGGAAAGGAGCAGAATCAAAACCCCTGCAGGACATACTCATTAATGTCAATGACATTAAACAAGTCAGAGCTGTTTATTCCAAATGCTCTTATTTTTTTTTTCTTAAACCATGTGATGATTTTTCTCTCTTGATTGGTGAGCAACTGCATCATGAATGTGATCATTGTCTTAACCTGACCTGCATTTTCTCTGTCTTCATGATTACATGGAGGCTTCCCTAGGTACATCCATCCCTTTGTTGTGCCTTTTCAGGATTTGTGGGAGGTTTATAGGGCAGGAGATTGGGTGAGATGAGCTCCTGCCATCTGTGATCCCATCCCAGCCTTCTACATCCAAACCCATCAGAAATATTCAGATATTGTGAAGCAGGACAAACACATCACCCTAGAACAAGGAGTGGCTTTTCTGCCAGACTTTGGTGACAAAGAACAGCCCTCCCTTCATTCCCCTGCCCTTCTCCAGAGCCACTGATGGCTGATTCCTGTTCACTCCTGTTCCTTCCCTGTGAGATAACATCTTCCTTGCACTTGGGGTCTGTATCAGTGCAATCATTTCACTGGTCTTACCCAGTGGTTGGTTCTTCCCCCAGAGGGTGCTGAGCACTGCCCAGGCTCCCCAGGGAATGGACACAGCCCCAAAGCTGCCAGAGCTCCAGGAGTGTTTGGATAACACTCCCAGGAACAGGGTGGGATTGTTGGGGTGACTGTGCAGGGCCAGGAGCTGGACTGGATGATCCTTGTGGATCCCTTCCCATTGAGGATATTCTGTGATTCTATGATTAATAAAGGTATTTTTGACAGACCAGCCAATGTTGGGTTGAGCTGGGAGATGGGTCCTTTGTTCCACTGCCTGGGAACAGGCCAGGTGTTCACACAGGTGGCACAGTGTCCCCAGCCTGCTGAGATACAACTTTCCAAAGCATTTTGTGCCAGCTTCCTTATTTTAACTCTCAGCTACATTCCCTCTTGCTGGAGTAAGCACTTCTCCATCAACTTCCTTCTCTAGGAGGGGAAAATGATATGGTTGCAGATATTCCCATGGGTTGGATGGTGCTACCGTTTTCTTTTTTGCCCTGAAGAGAGAAAAGTTGTTGTTGTTGTCTGTAGGAATGACTTCCCCCCAGTCAGAGACAGAGACTTCAGTGCAGGCCTCGCTGCAGCGTGCTGACAAGGAGATCAAGACAGCCCTGAAAAAGCTCCTGGACTCGGCCTCACTGCTGGTGACTCTTCCCCCTGGCCTGCGAGCAGATGGTGGCCTTGGCCTTGGCCCTGCTGGCTCTGTTCCTTCCGAGCACTCAGGGGCAGCAGCCGGGCCCTCTGTGGTACTTCATGAAGCCAGTACCCAAACCCAGACTGCTGGAGGCCATGGTAGGTTTGGCTTGAAGCTGGGAGATGTCTCATGAGAGTTGAGAGACAGAGCATACCAGTAATGATGTTTTAAACCTCATTTTTCTGTGTCACTGTGTTTTGAGCAGATGAAGATTAAGAGAGGGCATTCAGACCCAAAGAAACATGGAGGGTGGGTTGGGGTTAGGTTGGATCTAAGGTTGGGGCAGATCTTTCTAGAAGCAGGAGGTGTTAGAAAACCATGTCTGAAATAGAGTTTGGTTAATCACCTGCCCAAAATTAAGGAATAGGGGATTCTTTCCACCTTTGGGCTTCTCCCCTGGTCTTGCTTCAAGTACTTTTTGGGGGAGAAAGTGGGGTGAGATCCCTCCTTTACCTTTACATTCATTTGGGTTTTGATTTGGTGGGGTGGGTAAGGGTGGTTGTTTTTATTTTATTGTTTGCTCTAAACAAGCTGGAAATGTCTTTAATATCCTGGACCAACTGTCAGGGACTCTCCAGGGGGTTGGGTGCCTCAAGTTCACCTGCATTTCACTGACCCTGGAGCCTGGACAGACTCCTTGCAGCTTCTGTGTGACTAAAACCAACTGTGTATGTGGCTGTGTCTTGATAGGAGAACAATTCCTTTGTCTTTCTGTTGTTTTTAAAAAATCATGGATTATTGACAACCCTTCCACTCTTCCTCTGCTTCTGCCATAGCAACTTGTCTAAGCTGTCTCTGTGTCAGGTCAGAATAACTGTTCTCCACCACTGTTAACTCACAGGACAATGCCAAGTAACCTTCAGCCCTCAAACTCCAGATAATTCCTTAAAAAAATAAATATTCTTGCTTAGCAAGAATAAAAGCTGTTCATGGAATCAGACCCAAAATAACAGCATATAAAAAATGTCAGGGCTTTCAAACCTTTTTTCCTTTCTAGTCACAAAGCATCTTTGGAAATAATCCTCTGGTGGAGTGGGATGACTCAAAAATCCTAAGTAAAATGTCACCTAGCAGATTATTTCCTCAGTCACAGAGAAAATACAATAATGAGTGAGATGGTTTGGCAGGTCTTTGTGCAAAACTAAACATGTTATGGGAATTATTTTAATCAGATGGAGGCTCTTTATGATCACATGCCTTAAATAAAAAGGAGGTCAATATTTCAATAGTGCTGGTGATAGGAAAGCACAATCCCACAACCTGGGATCTCTGATCCAGTAATTCCTTGAATAACCATGTCTTCCACCCCAATGGAGCTGTTTTATGTGATTTCTAGAAACAGCTGTTCTTCTCCAAAACCAGCCAGCACCAAAGATCCCTAGAGTGCTCCCTAAAATATTCCTACCTGCTGGGTGGAAGACTCCTCTGGATTTAACTTTTTCTCCTTAAATGAAAAAGGAGATGATGCACTTTATCCCACAGCATAATTCCAAGGGTCAATATCAAAAGACAAATAGGTACTTTTGGAATGTGAGATCAAACCAGGTTTTGAATTTATATCTGATAATTAATAATAAAAGAAGAAAAATAACTGAAACAGCCATTAAGCTACACCATTTTTTGGTTTAATCAAGCCCCAGATGCCAAACCTTGTTCTGGTGTAACTCAGAGCTGTACAAGGACATTTTCTAGTGGAGGTGCAACAATGCAGATGCTAAAGCATCACCAGGTCTTCTGTAAGAGTCCATATTACCTCCATACCAATCATATGGTCAGCCAGGACCTGCTTTGACCACCAGCTCACGTGGATGTGAGCTCACTCGTGTCCCTGATGCTGTCTGTGATCACAGCAGTGAGTCAGGAACTGTTCTAATGCAAAGCTGAATGGAAGAATTCATATGGACAAAGCTAACACTGGGTTATTCCCTGGAGTGCATTTCAGGGATTCACTTGGCAGTGCTGGGTTGATGGCTGGACTTGTTTTTAAAGGTCTTTTTCAACCTGGATGCTTCTGTGATTCCATGACTTCCTCACAGCCATGAGCCAGAACTCAAACACAGTTAAATTATCTCTTACAAAGGCTGTGTGAACCCACCCTATCCTTCCAGCTGACCTGTATTTCCCTGTCCCTACCCACTGCCTTTCCCACCTCTGTCTGTGTGTATTTCCTTACAGAACAGTCAGTTTAGCCCAGTCAGCCAAGTGCCACCACTCTGGTGCTGTCCAACCCCTTTGCTTCGTGTGCTCTTTGCAAAAGTGCCCAATTCTCCTCTAACCTTCAGTGGCTGCACCCAGCTGAGGTCAGGTGGGCTCAGCTCTGGCACGAGGCACACCAGAGATGGCTCCAAAGGTTGGCTCTGGGTTTTGGGTGTGGTCTCATGGGGTGGCGTGTCTAACTTGCCCAATTTCTGCTGCCAGCCAAAGCACAGAGGCAGGTTCCAGCTGAAGAGCCAGGGGTGCCAAAGCCCAGCCCTGCTCCTTCCCGGGAAGAGGAGGCTGCTGGAGGGGAGAGCGCTCGGGAACGCAGCGTTCCCATCGACAGGTAAATACCCACCTCCATATATCCAGGGTGTCCATGTGGATTTCTGACTTTGGTGCAAGAAAAGCAAGTCCTCTGTGGTGCACCTAAACAGTTTCTTGTAGGTTTGTCATTATTTTCAGAATCCTGGTGACAGTGCTTTGTCAAAGAAGGGCAAAAAAACGTTGGAGAGAAATTAATCCCCCCCCCCAAACCAAAATTATTCCTGTATTAATTTTAAGCAAATAACTCTTTGTCTGCTGGTTAAACTGATCAATGGCAGGGTGTAATCCTGCACCTCTTGTATGTTCCATGATCTTTTCTCTTGGGTTTCTTGAAAGAACATCCCCAGATGCAGGGGCAGGAGGCTGGTACAGGAGAGAAGGAGACGTGGTCTGGGACGTGCACAGTGAAGTTTATATCGAGACCACAGAAAGAACTCGTGTGTATAAGACTGAGGAGAAGACTCCAACAAGTAAGACCAAACCCTGTTTCCCTTTCCCAATCCCATGACTCTCACTGTCTTCTCTTTTGGTTAACATCTCCTGATTGTTTTAATATTCCAAATTTTTGAGTGGTAACTGTTTATTAAACAAAAAGTAATAGGTAAGTGTGAAGATAAGAAGCCCGAAAGTAATGCCAGCATGAAGAACCCCAAATATATTGCTGTTGTACCTCTTGATTTGACTTTAAACTGTTGTTACATCCTATATGGCCTGTCCTATAAATCCCATTGAGCAACTCTAACTCTGTCAGCACGCTGGGAAAGAAGTTTCATTTTCATTTGCATGCAGCAAATGCTCTTTTCTCACCAGCTCCTCCCTACATGCAAGTGACAATAGAGGACGTGCAGGTGAACTCTGGGGAACGTGCCAAATTCCAGGCAGTCATTGAAGGAACCCCTCAGCCCACAGTTTTGTGGTTTAAGGTGAGTGCAGACTCTTCTCTGGCTGAGAGGGAGGACCATGGGAGGGACTGTAGTGCACAATTCCACGGGGAGTTTTGTCTGCTCTTTCGTCCCTCACCTCTCACACTGACTCTGGATCGTGTCTGCAGAGTTTGTGGAACCAGCTGTTCTCACTGAACCACCACCTGTGCCTCCCACCCTGTGCTGTCACCGTGTCACCCTGCAGAGAGGGCAGCCAAGATGGTTTTGGGGACCAAAAAGAGCAGGGAGAGCAATTGTTTCTACCTGAGATGTGAGCTGCAGTCTGGAGGCAGGAATGGGATTGAGTGGTTTTAATTTAATTTAATTGGTTTATCCCAATTGTCAGTGTGACTTCCAGGCTCTGTTTCTTTCCTGCAAATACTTTGTAAAATCAATGTGACAAAGGACAATGAATATCCCATAGAAAGGAGAGAAATTATTTATTATTCCTTAGGATAATGTTGTTATATCTTGCTAGAGCCTCCCTTCCAGGCTGAAGAGCCCCAATCTGCTGTCAGTTCTCATCTGGAAGCTCTTACAGAGGACACTGATGGAGAGGTACCAAATAGTACCACACCATGGGCAAACCAAGCATTTATCAAATGCTGCTTTGTGTCTTATCCTTCATTTCTTCCCTAATAATTTCTAGTATCTGGTATCTTTTAGCTCCCACCAAGTGCTGAGCTGGTGCTGCTGTGGAGTGATTTGCTCCAATTTAAATTTTTGTTACAGTTTTATAAGGAAAACCTCAGAAACAGAGATTTATGTGGGAAAACAGCATTGCATCACTTCATGTTTGTGGTATTATATACATATATGTACATATTGTATTATATATTTTTATCTTGCATTCATAGGGACCTTCTGCAAATGCTCACAATCTGCTCTGTGCCACACACACTCCATCCTGCCCCTTTCTTCACAGCATTTATGAAAAAACAGAACCATTAAGGTTGGAAAGACCTCCAAGATCACTGAGTCCAACCTTTGACAGAACACCACCTTGTCAACCAGACCCCACATCCAGTTGTTTCTTGAACACTTCCAGGGATGGTGACTCCACCACTCCCCTGGGCAGCATTTTCTCCGTGAGGTTTGCTCACATTAATAGTCTCTCTTGTAGCTCTGCTCCCACATTTGCTTCTTGAAGTGATGCCTTGTGAAGGCTGACCTAGAACAGAGGCTGGACAGAGTTAAAGAATAAAGTAGGGATTTATTAAAAGGATCTCCTCAATGGATCCACCTGGGGCAGCACAAGAGCCCAGNAAAGATCTGTTCCCATCTTGGCTTTTCCAGTGCCAAAATGTCATTTCCTTCCCTCAGGGCACTTCACTGCTGACAGACAGCGACAGAGTCCACCAGGGGAAGGAAGGAACAATGTATTTCTTAGTCGTGGACAATGCTGCCTTGGAGGACGGTGGTGTTTATACCTGCGTTGCCAAAAATGCAGGAGGGGAGGTTTTGTGCAAAGCAGAGCTCGTTGTGTGTGAAGGTAATGCCACCCTCTCACCTGTGAGGGCAATGCCACCCCCTCAGCTGCAGGAGCTGCCTCCACTGCCATAGCAATGTGTAATTTGTTGCTGTCTCATTCTGGTACCTGTATGGAATGTGTTCTGTATTCCTGTGCAGCATTTATATATGGCCAGCATGGCGGGATCCAGGATAAAATCAAATCACAGAATCCAGGTTGGAAAGAGCCTTAAAGATCCTCTAATTCCAGCCCCCTGCCATGGGCAGGGATACCTTCTACTATCCCAGGCTCCTCCAAACCCCATCCAACTTGGTTTTGAACACTTCCAGGGATGGGGCAGCCACTCCTCTGGGCAACCCCAAAGTTCATTTTGACATGTTCTGCTATCAAACAACTCCACTTAATTCTCCTTAGAAGTTTAGAAGACCCCTCTAATTTTTCCTGCCTTAAATTGTCCTGTAATAACTTTGCACACTATTAGCAAGGCATTGTTTATATTGAATATTTACCCTTCTATAATTGTACTGAATATTTACCCTTTTGTTTTCCTTCATTTCCAAAGCTAAGAAAGACCAAGAAGGAAAGAAAGTGGCCACCAGGAGAAAGCTCCACTCCCATTATGAGGTTAAGCAGGAGATTGGAAGGTAAATGAATTTTCCAACTCTACAGCATCACTGCCAGGGAATATCTCATTGCCCATCTGAGCTGCTGAGGCAGAGGTGGGTCCTGAAAAGCCTGAAGAGGTGGAAGGCAGAAGTGAGAGGTCACTCCAAGGTGTGCTGGGGCAGCTCCAACCAGAAAAAGCATCCAAAGGGTCACAGATCAGTGCCTGGGCAATGGCAGCATCCCAAGCCTGTCACATCGGGTCTGTCCAAGGGATGCAGGAGCACCAGCACGAGCCTGCATCAACTGCAGCAGCTTTTCCCTTGACGGGAACACATTGCTTCCCTTTGGAGACAGCCAGGAGAGGGCAACAGCACCTCATACACAGCAAAATGAGCTTCTCGTGCTGGAGGACTGAAGCACCGAGCAGCAGGGAGCTGTCCCCATAGCGGGTGGGGGAAAATCTCTGCCCGGGTCTGATCAGGGCTTGTCCTTCCATTCCTGCACAGGGGCTGCTTCAGCTTTGTGAAACGGGTGGTGCACAAAGGGAACAGGGTGTCCTGTGCTGCCAAATTCATCCCTCTGCGGAGCAAAACCAAGTCTCGAGCTCATCAAGAGAGGGATATTCTTGCCTCTCTGTCCCACGACAGAATTACCAGGCTCCTGGATGAGTTTGAAACACGAAAAACACTGATTTTGATTCTGGAGTTGTATCCTTTTTTTTGTGCAGTTGTCTGAAGAGGCTGGGAAGTACTGGGTAGAGCTCATTTATTAAATTAATTAAGTTTATTTAATTTATTAAATTAAATTGTCTAAGTAATTAATATTTTTTGTTTTTTCCTGAGAGAAAAGGGCACACACAATTCTTCTCTGCACTGCAGGACAACACAGCTCTGTGAGAGCTCCACTGCAGCCCTCAGCTTCTACTGCTTGAGAAAAATTAGCCTTGTATATACAAGTGTGAATGAGTCGTTAAGCACCAAAATTACTTTCTGAGACACCTGGAAGTTATGAGCTCTGTTCCTCTGAGATCCAGACTAGGTGAGCATGAGGGAAATGCAGAACAGAAACCCCAGAATCAAGAGGCAGATTTTAGCAGAAGTGATACCAGGTTTAGACCAGCCCAGTTTCTGCTGCAGCAGAGATTTTCATGATCCCATAGCCTGAGATCACCTCGTGAATTCTGCTGTTGGCTGGATGGAGGAGGTTCCAGAGTCAAAATAAGCTTTTCCATGTGGTTCTGTTGTCCCTTAATGCCACTGTCAGATGCTCCAATGAAGAGCTCCTGGACCGTTTATTCAAGAAGAGCGTGGTCACTGAAGCTGAGGTAATTTCTCATTTGAAAGCCCAGAGTTGGTTCTTTCTGCATTTTCCTTTTGGAATATGAGAAATGTCTTTGAACCAGTCTATTAAAGCAGAATCAGCCTTTACAATGTGTTCTTAGCAACTTTCATTGCTAGTTGGGTTTCTTTGGGGAATAACTACAAACAGCCAGGGGGTTTGACCACCAGGATTGCATTCAGCCTAAAAAAAAAGATTATATTTGCTCTCTTGTCATAATTTCTTGTCATAATTTCATCAAATATAATCAAAAGATTATATTTGCTCTCTTGTCATAATTTCTTGTCATAATTTCATCTGGAGCTCCTATCTCCACTTACTTAATACCACTTTATCCCCCTGCAACTGTATTCTCTCTACTCCCTTTCTGTCTTTAAAAGAAAAGCTGAAATTATGGTTTCTAAGGGATTTTTTTTTACATCCTTGGTGCTAAAAGTTCAAAATGTTTCACATCTCCCATCTAGTAGCCAGATGTCCAATATTTATTGGTAAAATCAATTTTTTTTTTAGAAATTCTCAGAGGGAAAAATCACAGAATGGTTTGGATTGGGAGAGACCTTTAAAGGTCAAATTTTGGTTAAATCAGGGATTCTCCTATTTACTCTCCCTGTTTAATAATTGCTTATTTATTAATTGTTTAATAATGGACTCAATTCTCAGGTCAAACTGTACATCAAGCAAATTTTGGAAGGAATCAAATATCTTCATGACAACAACATCCTTCATTTGGACATCAAGGTAATGAGCAATGACCAGTCTGGCTTTTCCCAGCCTCGTGTTGGCCAGTGATTGGGTGTTCTCTGAATTACTCTTACAACTGAAAATATTCCCTGCTCTCAAGAAAAAATTTCCCCATTTATGTTTTTTTTTCCATTCAACAGCCACTGAATATCCTCATGGTTTATCCTGAGAGGGAAGACCTGAAGATCTGTGACTTTGGATTTGCCCAGAGGATCACACCTGTGCAGCCTCAGTACAGCAAATACGGCTCTCCAGAGTTTGTGGCCCCAGAAATTGTTTCCCAGTCACCAGTGTCAAAAGCAACTGATATCTGGTAATCTCTCATTTTCCCAAAAAGCTTTTCCAGGCCCTCAATGGCCTCAATTTCCATTAGCTGTTAATTAGTAAATGGAGCAGTGATAATAAACAGGAAACCGAAAGTGAACGCGGACAATCCAAAAGCCATCAAGGCTCTTTAAAGCTCCTTCTGTCTAATTTTTTTCAGCCATAATTGAACTCTGACTGCTAATTAATGCAAAGGAGCATCTTGGAGGAGATGATCTCTATTCCAGGAAGCAACCAGAGGGAATGATCCTAAAGGGCTTTCTAGAAAAGGCAAAAGAAGTTTTTTTTAAAAAGTATTTTGAGCCTTTTCCTCTATCTGTGCTTTAAAAATGAAGGATTGCTTGAGAACAATTTTTAAAAATATTGATGGGGAAAAATGAATGAAAAAAACCAAATTGTTTTTGGGATTTGTTATTTTTGAAAGGTGAGGAGAAGGTGATCTTGGATGTTCCAGGGTGTCTAGTAGCAGGAAGAGGGGCTTGAGAAGGATGGAAGAATAGTGACAAAAATGACATTTGTGTTCCCTCTCTCCTCAGGGCTGTTGGAGTCATCACGTATTTAAGGTAAATAAATCTTGGAAACACTCCCTCACTAACCCTTTGTCCATCAGAGCCCTCCAGGACTTTCAAGTGAGAGATTTGAGTGGAGCATTCAGTCCTTCCATAATAAGGACAATTTATTTTGTGGTTTCCTCATTTCCTGGTTGCTCCTCACGAACATTGCAAGTCCCAGGCACAGAGCCCCTCAAGTATTTAAAAACCCCATGTAAGCATTTGTGCTTCTGTCATTTGAACAGAAAATCTAAAACCTGTCTCCTTTCATTTTATGCTGTTCCATAAATAAGCCTCACGTGCAAGTCTCCATTTGCTGGGGAGAACGACAGGAAAACTCTCCTAAATATCCAGAACGGGGAGATTTCATGGAGCATTCCTGATGTTGTTCACTTGAGTGAAGATGCAAAGGACTTCATGAGAGGGATCCTGCAGCAGCACCCCAAGTGAGTGCCCTCCTGTGCCTCCCTCTGTGCAGAGCTGTTGGTGTCTCAGCAGGCACATCCCAGCTCATCATTTGGTTTGAAAAGTAGAAAGTTGAGTGAGATGTGCTGCATTTTCCCCTAATTCTTCCTTATTATTCCCCATTACCCAACCCACAACTGGGATATTTGCCAAATTGGCCTCTCTGTGGTGTGGTGGTGACCTTGCTCCCTGCCTCCTCCAGGCTGAGGAGTTTCTGGAATGACACAGATGCGTGGGAAGAGCACGGACTGGTACGGAGGGAATTAAATAACACTGACCACATTCATTAAGCAATTTCAAGTACAAAAGTTGGCTTGAAGGCATATTTACAGGCATTTGATTTTAATTTCATTCCAACTCTTTCTGCCTGCTGCCAAAGCTGTTTTCACTCTGGCCACGTAAAGAGGCAAAGCCACTCTCAGAGCTGCTCTGGACATTCTTGAGCCCCTGCAAAGAGCCATGAGCTCATCTTTGGGGAGTGTCAGATTGAAAAAGGAGGATGTTTTCCCCTCAGGGGAAGGAAACCTTGAGCTGGAAGCTGCTGTGTCTTTTTGGCTTCTCTGCTCCAAATCAGCATCCCAGGGACACAGCCCTGAGTGTACGTGGGTGTCTGCATGCAGCAGCAGCACCTTCAGGAAGATCAGTGATTGCTGTTGGAGGTGATTTCCTACTAAAATGTCAATCTGTTCTCTTACCAGATCCAGGCCAAGTGCTTTGGACTGTCTTTCCCACAAATGGTTCATGGTAAGTTTGTCCTGGTCCTTTATTAGTCAATTTTCCCTAATATCCAATCTAAACCTCCCTGGTGCAACCTGAGGCCATTCCCTCTTGTTCTGTCATGTCAGTACAGAAAGGAAACTGGGCTTGCAGACCAAAGTTTATATTCCAAAGCCTTAAATCACTAAGGAAAAGAGTCAAAAATTGCCAACAGCAAAAAGGATTTAATGACAGTTGTTAAACAGGTCTTGATTTAATCACTGAAAAGTCGATTTTGTCTGCAATTTAACTATGAAAGGACTGCAGCATTTGATCTGCTGTAACTTTCCTAAATGAAACAATTGTGTAGAGAGAGAATTCTAAAAAAAAACCCCACAGAAATGCCCCAAGAAATGAAATCAGGATTTTTTAACCAATGGTTTTCTTCTCATTCCACCTGGCAGCACAATGTCCCTCTTGAAGCAGCTCATTTCATTAACACCAAACAGCTCAAATTCATTGTGGCTCGGAGCAAGTGGCAGGTGAGTTTTCCCTAATCTGTGTTGATTCTGTTTAGTTATATCTATTTTTAATTGCTGAGTAATTTAATATTATAACTGATGATTTAATATCTGAGTCTTTGAAAATCTTTTGGGCTAGGACAGCGAGCCCAGCAGAGTTCTGAGCATGGCTGGGAGCTGGGAAAAAGCCCAGGAGAGATGGATGTGTCAGGAATTAATTATCTAGGCTTTTACTGCCTGGAAACCCATGCAGGTGCCTGTAAGACACAAGGTTACGTCTAAGTTAGGTGCCCTCAGCTGCCTTTGCAATCAGAGCTGAATTACAGACAGGTGCCAAGGAAATCCCTCTTTTCCTAAAGTTCTCTCAAATAATTGGATTGATTGCCTTCTGAACATGCCAGTTTCTCTCTGCTGGCTTGAAGGAGAGGCCCAGCTTCAACTGAGATGCCCCACATGGCAGAATTTAGAGCAGAGGAATCCCATCTCCTACACTTGGTAGGTCTTCTGCTGGCCTAAGTCACTGTAGGTTGTATTGCACTCAAAGGATTTAAAGCCATTTACTCCAGTGAGTCTCTCAACTGATGTTTTCCATCAAAAACTCCTTTCCATCTGCTTTGAGTGGCCAGATTGACTTTGGAAGTCTCAAAAAGAGTCCTGTTTCCTCCCAGTCACCAAAGCAAGTCTGTTCCCTGAAGTCAATTTAATTTCATGTCAGTGAACGAGGGAAGAGGAAGATTTGGAGAGAAAATGAGGGCTGGATTGGTGACACGTGCAGAGGGTGGCAGTGTTTAATCAGACTCATGGGTGTGGTATTTAGGGGGCAGGAGTTCATTTTGGTGTGTGTGCTTTCCACACTCCCACCACGTTCCCATCTCCTTGTGCTGTGTCGTGTTTTCCTTCCCAGCGCTCCCTGATGTGCTACAAATCCATCCTGGTGATGAGGTCCATCCCAGAAATCCTCGAGAGGACCCACGACAACAGCTCCCTGGCCATCTCCCGACACCTCATTGAGGAAAGCACTTCATCCAGCACCAGTGGCTCCTCTTCAGACAACGAGAACTCCAATTTCCCCAAAAAGAGGCACTTTGGCTCCACCCCCGAGCTGCACTTGCCTGTATTTGATGCCCCAAGCCATCCCGAGCCTCTGAAACGTGCAAATGAACGGGAGCACTCCAAAAGCTCCATCCCTCCTGTAAAACCCATGAGGAGGAAATATGCTTCAATGAAGGCTGAGGTGGGGGATAAATCACCCACGGAAAGCAAAGAGCTCATGGCGAGTATCTTACAGGAGAAAGAGGAGAGGCTCCTTCCCAGCCTTCAGGGAGAGCCATCCCAAAAAAGTGGTGCTGCTGAGCCTTCATCCCTGAGGGCTTCCACAGAAAGCACATCACCTGTGCATCAGAAAGAAAAACCAGACACACCTTTATCTGCAAAGGACAGAGTTGAAGAGGCAGGGGATGGGACAGAAAAGCCATCTGCCTGTGTTCCCAGGCAGAGTGTCATTAAAAGCACCTTCTACAGCCAAGCAACTGAGCTGCCTGCGAGGCCGCCTTCATCGCCAGGCAGGGAGTTCAGAAGGCACCTGGACAGAGCCAGGAGAACTTTCCGGAAGGCTGGGTACTCAAAGGTGCCCCTCAGTGGCCTCCGTGAACCCCTCCTTGAGCAGTTTGAACTGGAAGAAGAAGAAGAAGAAGGAGGTGACGATCGCAAGGAAAGTCTGCTGGGATCCTTGACCAAATCCGCGTCGTTCGACACTGCCAGGAAGCCACCGCACCCTGCCATTGCTGGTGCCAGCCGCAGCCGGTCCCTGGATGACTACAGGCTGAGAGCCTCCAGATCCTTGAGGGAACAAGATATTTTGGAGGAGGACTGTGATGTATTGTCCCAGGAAAGCTGCCCTGAAGGCAGCGATCACTGTGAAATTTCCGCAGGGCCTGGCAAGGGATGTTCTGCGGGCACAGCAGAGCAAGGGGACATCAGGAGAGCCAGCAAGGATTGCTCAGGAGAGAAACCCTCTCCCTCCACACACTGTGAGGGGAACGGGTGCCCACCTGCTCTTATACAACAGGTAGAGGGACTTCCAGTGTCACCTCATAGGAGTGAGAATAGGAAGCGTTTACTGAAGAAGTCAAAAGCCACTGAGATTGAGGAGGACGTTGAATGTTTGGAAAGCAAAAGCCCCATTCCAGCTGCCCAGTGCTCAGATATAACAGCACCATCAGCTCCAAAACATGAGAGCACGGAGGGTAAATCTGCCTCTGGCCGTGCCTCTGACTCTGCTTTTCAGGAGGGCAAAGAGTCCATTTCAACCCTCACACAGTCAGAGACCACCCCAAAGTCATCTCCTCCGAGCAAGGGAGGTATGTGTCTGCCCCAGGAGTCTGCTCCCACCAGCACCCACCCAGATCTAACAGGTGGAAGCTTGCTTATCAAAAGGACAGCCCCAGCCCCACCTTGGAAAGACAAAAGGCAGAAACATTCAGATGAAAAGACTTCTGCTCATGGCACTGCTGAATCTGAACTCATGGAGCATGAGAGCTCTGCTGTTCCAACAGAACAAACAGAAACTCATTCACTTCCAGTATGTAAAGACAAAAGTGAGGAAATTCAAGGGAAAAGTGTTCCAGCAGCTACTGTCATGCTGGGCAAACAGCCAGGTACCCTCACAGCTGGTGAGGGTGTTCCTCAGAAGCTGAAGACCCATAAAGATGTGAGATCTGCTGTCCTGGAAGATGCAGAAGCAGCTGTTACAGGAATCACTCCATCATCAGCCCACAGTGATGAAAGCCAAGCACACAAGAAGGCTCCTGTTCACTTAGACCCAGCATCAGCTGTCCTGAAGGGAGAGCAGCTCACTGTTCCCAAAATCCCACCACCAGGATCAGTGCCAGCTCTGGTCTCTGATGGAGCACAGCAGGCTCTCAGCAAGGAGAAACGTGCTGCTCTGAGGAGTAAAAGCTCAGCTGTCTCAGGGGTTGTTTCCAGTTTGGCCCATGAAGGAGCTGAACCCCAGAAGGTTCCTGAAGGCCATGGCTCAGAGCCTGCTGCTCTGGAGAGCAGACACCCAGCCAGAGCTGCGTCCTCCCAAAGCACTGTCCTCCCTCAGGTCTGGGAGGGTGAAAATCAACAACATCCAGAGGTGTCAGTTCACAGCGAGATGAGATCTGTTGTGACAGCAAGTGGAAGCCGAGCAGCTGGACAAGCTGTGGCTGCTCCTTTCCCCAGGGCTGGACATGGGGTGCTCAAGCAGCACAGGGCTGGGATTTCAGATGGTCTGGAGAGTGGCAGTTCAGGTGCATTAACTGCTTCACAACCAGAAGTTGCTCCAGCTTCAGCCTACGAACTGGAATATGAGGAATATCCAGAGGTTTATGGTGAGGGTGGAGGCATTGCCTCAGAAGGTGGAAGATGTGATGCTGGAAAAGCTGTCCCACCGCTGCTCCGCAGGGATCGCGGTCAGGAGCTGTCACACCACAGATCTTCTTTCTACAGTGACGAGGAGTCTGCTGTGCTGGAGGGCTTAGTGGATGAGATGGTTTCCCTCTCTGAGGAGATGAATGTTTGGGCAGAGTCCGTTTCTGGAGAGAAGGGAAGCAGGAAGCACATTTCTCCTCACAGAGAGGTGTTCTACAAAGGCAGCCAAGCACACATGGACACCTCCTTCCCTTCTGTCCAACAGGATGGAAGAGGAGAAGTCGCTGAGCAGGATGACCTTGCAGAACCCTACCTTGCTGTGAGTGAGGAGCCAGGAGTCCTGGAAGAGCAGGGAGCACAGACAGTTCCTCATGAATGTGAGCACCTGGAGGACTTGGCATTTGAGACCTCCCCTTCCAGCCCAGAGAGCGTTTCCTCCACAGAGAGCTTGGACACTGTAAGAAGACCCATCCACGTGCCAGTGCTCAAGGACACTGCCAAACACCCAGAAGTTTCTTTGGTGAAAATCAAAGACCTGTCAGATGAAACACCCAGCCTTGGCAGTGGCCCCCAAAAGTTTGACATCTCGGAGGTGGAGCCTGCCTATTTGAATTTCTCAGATTTGTATGACATTGTCTATTTCCCATTTGAGTTCCTGAGCTATAAGAAGCCTTCACCCAAACCAGTTCCTAGGCGGTTTATGTTTCTTGGTGAAAGGGCAAGGTCCCCTCCTGCAGGACATCTTCATAAAGATAAAAGACTGTGCATCAGGGAACAGGAAGACAAGAACAGGAAGAACCGTTTGGAAATATCTGAGGATTCAAAGGCAGCTAACTTACTAGCCATGGGGAAAGGGGCAGAGAGCCATAAGGAAATGTATAGCTCCCAAAAGGACTCCAGTGGGAAACAGAAAAGTTCCTTCCACACCAAGCCTGGACTCTTTAAGCCGTATGCAAGGTCTCATTCAGTGGAGCAGTCAGTGGAGCAGAGTCTGAAGAAGAAAGTAAAAGCTTCTGTTGCCCACATTTCAAGAATCCTAAAAGGAAAGACATCTCCTGAGCCAGAGGAAGGTAATTATTTCCCTCTGTTCCTTCACAGATTTGCTGCCATAACTGGGCTCTGCTACAGCTTCCCTTTTCTTTTTCCCCAGCATGTTTGAAGCTGTGGTTAGACTGGAATTGCAAATCTGGCCGTGGCAGGTTCTGAAATCAGCAGTCTCCACCATCAGGTCTCTGTTACTGGCTGGCTTCAGTGCAGAGTCAGCTGGGTTAACCCACTGATGGAAGGGGCTCAAATTCCCTGTTTGAGGCTGCACAGAAGCAGATCAGGGCTGAGTGATGCTTTCCTTGCTGCAGTTGTCATCAGACCATGGCAAATATCTTAGATTAAAGTGACTGGGAGAAGCTGAAGTCACCCTGGTCACTGGACATGGGGATCTGTCCTTTCTTCTCTGCCATCCCTGGATATTCCCTGTTCTTCCAGGACACTGTTCTGTTTGCAGCAGCTGTCACAGACCTCCCTGTTAATCAAACTCTGGTTAATAAGGGAACCTGGGACTATTTGTGTGTGAAGGCAGAACTGTCACTGCAAATAGATGCCACGGGGAGAAGGATGGCCTTGAATGACTTCTCATCCTTTCTCACAGCAGAGTTTGGTGAGCTGGGAAGTGAGGCAGCAGAAAAGGAGATGTTAATTGGGGCTGAAGGATCTCTGAAGAGGAAATCAGCACTCCCTTCATTCAAGTTACCAAGCCTCATCCCGAAGGAGAAAGGTATTGCTGTGGCAGGAGTCGTTGGTTTGTTTCACCCTCAGAGGGTGATTCAGGAAAGAATTGCTTTATCCCTGGCAAGTTTCCCCTTGGCTCCATCAGGAGCATTTTCTGAGGTCATGTTACTGTCCCAGCATTCAGCAGAGCCCAGACAAACACTGGGAAGGGCAGCTGTGGGAGGCTGGCAGCCTCTGGCCACTGTGGAGAAAACCCCTGGAGAAACACAGAAGAGAACCTGAGTTCCCCCTTTCCCATGGAAAGAGGAGCAGATTTGATGCTCTACAGGGTTTTTTCTTCTTCAATATCCATCTTTCATATCGCCTTCTCTCTTCTGTGTTGTCTTGATCACAGAATCATTTAGCTGGCAAACACCTCTAAGTTTACTGAGCCCAACCATTAACCCAGCACTGCCAAGGCCACCAGTAAACCATGTCCCCAAGTGCCACACATCTGGTAAATCCCTTCAGGGCTGGTGACTCCCTAGGCATCCTCCTCCATTCCTTGATAACACTTTCCATGAAGATATTTTCCTTAATATCCAAACTAAACCTCCCTTGGGGCAACTGGAGGCCATTTCCTCTTGTCCTATTTGATCCCCTCATCCTTGAAATTCCACAATTCAGTTTGCCCCCACATTTATGTTCAGCCTGAGGAAAAACCTTGCTGTGACAGGGTCTCTCTCTGCTCTGAGCTGTTCTGCTGCTTTAGCTGTACCAGGGCTGAGCAATGCAGATGTTCCCCATGGATTTTCCAAGATCCATCTGGATCTGTCACACTACACCCATGGGTGAACAGGGTTCCTTCACCTGTGTGCTCTGTGCCCGGGGGATTCTCCAAACGGTGGTCAAAGGAATGGGACACCACGAACCAGAAAGGTTCTTGACCCCATTAAAAATGCCTTCTGATGTCCTGCAGGGATTTGTTTTCCACAAAGCTCTCCAGGCCATTCTGAATCCCCACTTTCCCTTCTCTCTGCAGCCCCGTCGTTCGTTGAGGAGCTCGTGGACCAGGCTGCGGCCGCCGGACAGTGCGTGACGCTCTCGTGCCGGACGGCAGCTCACTCCTCCCTGCACATCAACTGGTTCAGAGGTGACACTGCCATCCCCCCAGAGAGTCCCTGACCCCCAGGACAGGCCTGCAGCGAGAGCTTTAAACACCTTGGTGTAATTTGCAGGGTACTGATCTCTCCCACCTCCTGCTTTCCAGATGGGATACCTGTCCAGAGCAGCAGCCGGATCCTCATCTCATCCACGCTCAAACACTTCCAGCTGTTAACAATTCTCTCTGTTAATGCTGAGGATTTTGGTATTTACACCTGTGTGGCCACAAACCCTCTGGGCTCAGCATCCACCTCTTGTGTCATAAGAAAAGCAGGTGAGAGAAGGAATAGCTACAGAAATAGGTATTTAAGTAATTTTGTCCCCAGAAATGTAACCTATCAATACCTCTGAGGTGAGATTTCTGCACAAGGGTGCAGAGGAAGATCTCTCCCTTGCTGTGGTCCACAGCCTGTTCATTCCAGGTTCACAGCCAGGGTCCATTCCCGGCTGTCATTTATCCATTTTTTCTCCTGGGTTAAGAGCCACACCAAGACAAAATCTTAGTAGTGAGTTTAAATTAGGGATGGTGGAATTGCTGTTCCACTAGCTGTGTGTATATATATGTATACCTAAAAAACATATACATGTTTTATATATATAAATAAATAATATCTGTAGCTGAGACGTGCTGGGTGTAGAGTTTTGTATCACAGCAGTGCTGCTGTTAACACTCATGGGGTTTGTGCCTCCTCTCCACAGAGGTTCCCCCCAGCCCTCCACCCCCTGACATCGTGGAGGTCTACAAGGATGGAGTGCAGGTGGCTTGGAAACCTGTGGAAACCAACACCCCTGTCCACTACACTGTCCAGTGCAAGACTGAAGGTAAAGTGCTGTCCTTATGCTTTGCAAGGAACATCTCAGCTTGTATGATCTCTTCACCAGCTGGATATTTTATTGTTGTTCAGAAACAGCCTGATTTAACTCCCAAGTTTAGAGTTAGGAATGGGATTCATACGGCTGTCATTTATCCATCTAAAAGTTAGGGGTTGTGCTGGTTAAATCAACCTGGAATTTACAGATCCATACCAAGGCTTTGCTAAAGTGTGAATCAAACAAGGCTCTGTGGAAGCTACAACCAAAAAGTGAACAGCTATAGGAGAAAATACCTGGTCTGATATGCAGCTCTGAGTAATCTGACAAAATTAGACACTAACGAAACAGCATCATCCCAGGTTCAGGCTTTCTGTACAGTCTTGGAGAAAGATGATTTATCAAACATTTATTTATCCTCTGCTGAACAGCTGTGCTTTCTTTTTCCATTGACTATGGAGGAAGCTTAGGGCAAAGAGCCAGGACAAGATAACCAAAGTTTGACAAAACTGCATCACCCCTTTGATATTCTTTTTTGAGGCTTGGTCCAGAGGCTGATGAAAGTCAGTGGATCATTTAATCATGGAATGGTTTGGGTTGGAAGACACCTTAAAAACCATCTAATTCCAGCCCTTCTGCTCTGGGCAAGGACACCTTCCACTGTCCCAGGGCGCTCCAAGCCCTGTCCAGCCTGGCCTTGGACACTTCCAGGGACCCAGGGGCAGCCACAGCTTCTCTGGGCACCCTGTGCCAGGGCCTCAGCACCCTCTGACTAATAAATTCTTCCTGACATCTAATCTAAGTCTCTCACAGTTTAAAGCCATTCCCACTCGTCCTGTCACTATCTGCCCTTGTCAAAAGTGGATGTTTTCCTGTTTAGTTACAAAAGCTTTGTATCAAATCCCCAAGGCTGTTCTGCCTCTCTTGGGATGGATTTGCTGTTGTTATTATGAGTGTGATGTCTGATAGCAATTCCTGCTGCAGCCACACAAACACAGCCTGGATTCAGCTACTCCATGTTCCTTCGCTTCATTCTCCAAACAAACAAATACATGAACTGTCCCTTCTGGATCAGCATGGGCAGCAGCTTTCTGCCCTTTCCCTCTGGAGCTGGTGTGAGTCACTTTCCCTTCAAGACCACTTTCTTTATCATTATTCCTTTTGACACAACTGTAGGAGAGATTTTGGGGAGGATACAAACACAAGTTCTTCCAATTAGGAAGAAAAATGGGGAACAGCATCTACCATTTTCCACTGCATTCTGTGTATTTGGCAGGAACATGTAAAATCCTGCTCTCCTGAACACAGGAGGATTAAGATAATCAGGAATAAATTCCTTGTTTTATCCATTATTTGAAAACAGGCTTTTCTATGCTGCTTCTGCACATATTTTTCTCTATTTCTAAGCTGTATCTGCTCCTTCTTGCACAAACAGCCCCCAATTCAACCATTACCCTGTAAAATCATTGATACCTTGGGTATGGGTGGGGGATTGCTGCTTATTCAATGGTTTGAGGCTCTGTGCCAGATTTTATTTGAATGGAAGGATGGGTTTAATCTCAGGCAGTTGCAGGGAGTTGGGTTCAGCCTTGAGCACAGCAGCAAAACAGGGGACACAGCAGGATGTGGGAGGAATGCTGATTAAATGTTTACTGGGGATTTTCTCCTTCCTAACTTATTCCCATGAATAATGAGCCTGAAATGTACCTACAATTCCAGTTCCATGAGAAATCACCTGAGTTTCATAAAAGCTGAGTAAAACCCCCATGTTTCAAACACTGGGTTTGCTGGGATGGTGTTCATGGATGGTTCTGTCCAGGAATCCTGCACCTCATGGTCTCAACTGGATTCAAGACAGGGCCAACAGGAAAAAAAAAATAGTGATTTATCTTTTGTTTGGAGTTCTTGATGTATATTTCCAGTAGAGTTTGGTGGCATGAATTAGATAAAGAAAAAAATACAGGAAATTTTCACCACTCCTCTAGAACAATATTGGCACAATTTGGAATTATCAGATATAAACCAGCTGATTTTAGAGACGAATGACACAGGTAGAGCCCCAGAGCTGGCCATGGTAAGTTGATTTCTCCATATTCCCAGCATATAAATAAAGATGGTGGAAAAAAAAAAAAAAACCAGCAAAAAAAATCCCACAACAAAACCCCAAATCCTAAAAAACCTCCAGCCCATTTTGAGTTAAAATGAGTCCTGATTTCTTTTCTCTCTTCCCTTGGTTAAGATGGGGAGTGGACAACTCTTGCTTCTGACATCACTGACTGCTGCTACTATGCCAGAGATCTCCCCCAGGGCTTCATCTACCACTTCAGGACAGCCTGCACCAGCAAGGCAGGGATGGGCCCCTACAGCGACCCCTCTGCCAAAGTGAAAATCCCTGGGAAGGATCAGATGGGTAAGAGCAAACACCAAGAAAACTTTGGGATTTTCCTGCATCAAACCCTCTGCATCCTTTTAGGTGTGGGCCCAGAAGCCAAGAGCAAGTGAATCAAGGCCAATTCCACGTGGCTCAGGGTTGTTTGAGGCTTTTGCATCTAAAATTAAATTATTTTCTAATTATTTTCTAGTTCTGGACACCGGGGAATAGGTATAAACATATTAAAAACCCCAATAAGATAACAACATCATGTAAATATAAACAGTGTGTAACTATATAAAATTTAATAATAAAACAAAAACCTGGGAGCTGTAGATTACCTGCTGAAGACACAGTTTTGATTTGAGACTATGAGGAAATGGGTCTTGTACAATAAATGTTTTATTTGAGGCATTTATCTACTGATATAGATTCTGCACTGGTGAAAACTCTGGACTTGCTTATATTACAAACTAAATCCTAAATTCAGTAGTTAACTTGTCTATTCTGGAGTTTTCCATTGGGAATTATTGTCCTTCTGTGGTGAATTTTCCAGCTGTATTTTGTCTCTGAAGTATAGACATCTTGATTTACTATTTTTGTCACCTGTTTGACTATGTTGTGCTGCACAGATGTTTTTAAAATTAAGAGATCCATGGTCCCACAGCAAATATATCCTCATAGCAAAGGAAATGTCCTTTCTGTAAAGAAACAGAAGGATGGTCTAGCTGGAATTTCCTCCCAATGGAGAGGATTGCTCTGTAAAAATCAGTTCACAGAGACATTTTTAACTCACCCCAAGTCCTCTGCTTTCCTTTTTCTCAGGATTTCTCATCATATCTCAGTGTGTCCAGCTTTTCCAACCAGATGCTTTAAAGGGGTGCTTTAGTATTTCAGGGAGTGCTTGGACACAACCACACACCAGAACCAGAGGAACAAGTTCCAGCTGCTGCTCTGAAATGTCCAACCACCAGGAGTTTCTAATTTCTTGTCAGTTTTTACCATATCCTGAGGATTTGTTGTGTGAGAAAATAAGAAACAGTGGCTAAGATGTTTGATAGCACAGCACACAACAGGATCCATCTCATTCTGTCTGGAGTGGCCATATCAGGGAATTTTGGGGTGGGCAGAGCAGAATCTGTTGCATTCCAATAGCACTGGGTGCCACAGCTGGAACACAGAGTCACCTGGAGAAAGCTCTGCTTGTCGTTGTTCACAGATAGCAGGGGAGACTCAGAGAGGCTCCAGTTTCCACACAGAGCTGTTTTCCCTTGTAAACCCCATCCCCTTCTCCCTGCAGAGCTTCGTGCTGCCACGCAGGAGTTCCCATCAGCTGCCCCTGAAGAAGAGAGTGAAGTGATCTCACCTCCTGAGCCCTTCCCAACCTACCAGACCTACGCCTTCCAAACTGAGATCAAAAGGTAGAGAACCCAACTGAGTTCTTAATGACCCAGAGGGAAATCCCACATGTGATGGAGCAGCTCTCCTGGAAAGAAAGGCTGAGAAAATCGGGGTTGTCCAGCCTGGAGAAGAGAAACTTCAGGGTGACCTAACTGCACCTTCCAGTACCTGAAGGGAGCCTACAAGAAAGATGGAGAGGGACTTTCCATAAGGGGATTTAGGGACAGGACAAGGGGATGGCTTCAAACTGAAAGAGAGTAGGTTTGGATTAGATATTAGGAAAAACTTGGTCCTATGATGGTGGGGAGGCCCTGGCACAGGCTGTCCAGAGAAGCTGTGGCTGCCCCATCCCTGGAAGTGCTCAAGGCCAGGTTGTTTTACTACCCTTACTGTAAAAAATAACTTCTTCCTCATATCTGGTCTAAATCAACCCTCTTTTAGTTAATACCATCCCCCCTTGTCCTGTCACAACAGATGTGCTGGGCAGAGGGGCAGCCACTTGATTTATCTTGAAATGAGCCCAGGGCTAACAAAGTTTCTTGTCCTTGCTGCACCAACCTCTGCAGACACCACTTCAGTCAGGGTGCTGGGATTCAACTTTCTCTGCCTAGAAGAAAGACTCTGATTTCTGTTGCCAACAGGGGCAGTTCTCTTGCTCTCTCCTCTCTCTCCAGAGGAGTTAAGCTCTCACTCCCATAATATAAAGTGACTGTACAGTTTAAAGACACAGGAGGATGTGCAAACTGTGACAGTAGAGAATAACTCCCCACCAGGCACAGATGAAAAACACATCATGGGATCCTGGAGGTTTTAAAGAACAGAAGAGAAGCTTAACGTGCCTTTGTGTTCCTTTGCGCCAGGGGCCGATTCAGCATCGTCCGGCAGTGCCGGGAGAAGGTGAGCGGCAAGACTTTGGCCGCTAAAATCATCCCCTACTGGCAAGAGGACAAGCAGGCTGTGCTGCTGGAGTACCAGGTGCTGAGGAAGCTGCACCACACAAACATAGCCCAGCTGAAGGGCGCCTACGTCAGCCCCCGGCACTTGGTGCTGATCCAGGAGATGTGTGTGGGGCCGGAGCTGCTCCACTCCTTGGCGCTACGGTAAGAACGCGAGGGAAGAGTTCTCCAGTCAGGGCTGCTGTGGGAGGAAGATACCTCTTGCTTTCTCCTGACAAACTGGATCATCTCTCTCCATCTCTTCCAGTGTGCTGTCATTGCACAGGGGATTTGTAAAGTGTTTGTTCTGCATCTTCTTGTGAGATAAAAAACTTACTTGAGTTCCCTAGAGAGGGACAACTCAGGGCCACCCAGCTGAGATGCTGAAAGCAGTTTGCAGTGGTTGGTATGAAACTCTATTGATGCCTTGAGAAGGCTGGCCTAGAGCAGAGGCTGGACAGAGCTAAAGAATAAAGCAGGGATTTATTAAAAAGCCTCAATGGATCCACCTGGGGCAGCACAAGAGCCCAGCCAGGGCTGCACCCAAGATGAACCAAAATGGTCCCAAAATGCACGGCCGCTCACGGGGGCTCTCCCTTTGATCAGTTCTGCTCCATTTGCACCTTGGAGTTCATTGTCCAGTTCCAGCTTTAGCCCATGCAGTCCCATCCTGCTTGTTTTTCTCTCTCCAGCCCACGTTGTTTGTGCTCTTGGGCCTGAGATTTGGATCATTTGTCCTTGGTGCCCAGCTGGAGAAGGAATTGTTTTGTCTCCCTGCTCTGTGCACAGAGCTCACCATCCCCTGATATGAAGCCCAGACCCACACACTAAAGCAGCACAGAATCTGAAAATATAAAAGCTAAAACCTGAGGCATCACTGTCTCCCATAATGTGATACATGAAGGGTTTCCTTACACCTACACCTATTAACCCCAACACCATGACATGGAGGTTACTGTGGGTCAGGAAGATTCATTCTTTTTCACAGTGGCACAAAATGGATCTGCTGAAATCCTGTGATAAAAAAAGAGGGAATTGTGGGCATCAAATCTGCTTTCTCTCTTTCAGCTCTACAATATCCTGTTGTTGCATCTGTGAACCTGACTCACAGGATGGACCAGCCTCTCTACACAGAGCTGATTTGCTAAACCCTTCTTAATTCTCAAGGGTCTGATGGGATCAGACACGCAGGGGAGGGTGATAGTGGGTGTAGAAAGGCATCTTTGGGCATGCAGACAGGACACCTGTGTTTTCTATCCCCTTTCTCTCACCAGGACATCATACTCAGAGGTGGAGGTCCGAGACTACCTGTGGCAGATCCTCAGTGCCACCGAGTACCTCCATGCACACAACATCCTGCACCTGGACCTCAGGTCTGAGAACATGATCATCACCGAGCCCAACCTGCTGAAACTCCTGGATTTTGGGAATGCACAGTTCTACACACCAGACAAATTTATTACCATGGACAAATGCTCGGACTATGTGGAAACCATGGGTGAGTAGAGCTCTGTCACAGTGACTTGGGGCTTATCTGCAATCTGTGATAAACAGAAAGACACAAACATTGGTCAAGGCAGAAGGTGGTCCCAGCAAGAAAAGCCTTCCAGGTGCTGCTCTCCAGTGCCAGTGTGAGTTTGTGGGAGCAGTGGGTGGTGACAGCTGTCCCACTGCAGACCACAGGGGACAGAGCTCACAGCAATGCCACTCTGGCTGGCACCCATGTGTCCATTTATCCAGGGATAAAGCATTGCTGCCATCTGCCCAGAGGTTCTCATGGTTTCACTGCAATCAGCATCCATGTGGAAGCTCCTTAAGCAGCTCCCTGTCCTGGGAGCTGCCTCTTCTTCCCTCTTGGGAAAGCAAAGCATAAAAGCATTCACTGCCTTTGTGCTGCTCTCAGTGTGTTGGACAGGAGCTTGCCTCACACAGGTTTACTTTTCCAGCTCCAGAACTGCTGACAGAGCAAGGAGCCCTTCCCCAGACTGATATTTGGTCTGTTGGAATCACAGCCTTCATCATGTGAGTCAGTTGATTGCTCCCTGTGCTGTTACTGGCTTTAAAATCACAGTTTCAGAGAGCTAATCTCAGCTGTGCCCCTCCTTTGGCAATGCCATGGAAAGCTGGGGAATGGAGGGGATGGATGGGTAACCTGTGCCAGGGCTTCAATGCCCTCACAGGGAAGAACTTCTTCCTAATATCTAATCTAAAGTTCTTATCTTTTAATTTAAAACTCTTCATCCTTAGGGGAGGGCTTGCCACTACAAGCCCTTATCCAAAGTCCCCCTCCAGCTCTCTTGGAGCCCCTTTATGTACTGGAATGGGCTCTAAGGTGTCCCTGAAGCCTTCTCCTGGATGAACAATCCCAGTTCTCTCAGTTTTTCCTCAAAGGAGAGGTGCCCCATCTCTCTCCTAAGCTTGGTGGCCTCCTCTGGACTCGCTCCAATGGCTCCACGTTCTCCTCATGCTGGGAGCCCTAGAGCTGGAGGCAGCTTCATGTTTTCAATCCTCTTCTCCTGGGGCAGGTTGAGTGCCAACTACCCCATCAGCTCAGATGCACCCTGTGAATTCCTGAGGACAGCCAGGAAGGGAAAACTGAAGCTGACACGGTGCTACGCGGGTCTCTCGGGGGGAGCAGTGTCCTTCCTCCAGAGCACTCTGTGTGCAAACCCTTGGTAAGAGGCTGTCTGTCCAGCTGTCTGTCCCGCTGTGTGTGTGCAAACCCTTGGTAAGAGGCTGTCTGTCCAGCTGTCTGTCCAGCTGTCTGGGGGGAAAAAC
>VXBC01008319.1:153417-167158 GCA_013399945.1 Ploceus nigricollis
GTGCAAGCCCTTGGTAAGAGGCTGTCTAGCCAGCTGTCTGTCCAGCTGTGTGTGTGCAAACCCTTGGTAAGAGGCTGTCTGTCCAGCTGTCTGTCCAGCTGTCTGTGTGCAAACCCCTGGTAAGAGGCTGTCTGTCCTCCCAGCAGCAGAGCTGGGGCACATCCTGGGTACTGCCCCTTCTCTCCATTTGCAAGGAGCCTCCCCCTGAGCACGGATCCCTGACTGACCCCTCACCTTTGTCTGTCCTAGGGGAAGGCCGTCAGCCTCCGAGTGCCTCCAGAGCCCGTGGCTCCAGGAGACAGGTCTGGACAACAGGCAGCAGGCACTGGTCACCTTCCCCACCACCAAACTGAGGAATTTCCTCATGGAACGGGAAAAGAAGAGGGGCCTGATGTGCTCCAAGTATGGCCTCATGATTGCACAGTGACGTGGATGTGGTGACAGGCGGGAATCGCCTCCCTGTGCCCTCCTGCACCGAGTGTTTGGTACCAAACCCTCCTGCCAAGCTGCTCTCTGCCCGACCCCACTGTGTTTTATGTGTGTGTCCTGCCTGCCACGGGCTGTTTCTGTGTATGTGTGACTCCTGGGGGGAATGGGGACACTGGACAGTGAAGGCAGCAAACCCAACATTGACCCTGTAACGTGCAGATTCTGTACCACTAAGAGACTTTGTCACTTTGAAGCTGAGCTGCTCTTCCCTGGGCAGCAGCTACTGGAGATGTGGCAGCAGTGTCCCTGGCATAGGCTGAGTGTTTTGATTCTTTTTAAAAATCCTGAAATGTCACGTTCCTCTTTGACCTTCAAACCCTGCTTACCTCTGCAAGGGATGGTGTTGGCTGTGTCATTGCTTTGTACTCATAACTTCAGTGTTCCTTTGAGTTTCTCTGCAGTGATTGATGTATCTCTCAATTTTCCATATCAGCAGCATATGGAGGAGGCTTTCTCAGAGCTGTGCCTGGCTGTGTTTAGAGGAAGATGAACAAGAAAACAGTTCCTAATGCCTTAAAGTTCAATACTAAAAGTGAGGCTGTTTATCCAGGGATGCTCTTTCCCAACAAGTTTAACCCATATTGTTCCAAACCTGAAAGATCATGACTCCTTCTCTTGCTGAGCATGCAGAGCAGGAATTGTGACTGAGAGCAGAGGAGCTTTCCCTGTGCTGTGGAGAGCAGNTGGATGTGGTGACAGGCGGGAATCGCCTCCCTGTGCCCTCCTGCACCGAGTGTTTGGTACCAAACCCTCCTGCCAAGCTGCTCTCTGCCCGACCCCACTGTGTTTTATCCGTGTGTCCTGCCTGCCACGGGCTGTTCCTGTGTATGTGTGACTCCTGGGGGGAATGGGGACACTGGACAGTGAAGGCAGCAAACCCAACATTGACCCTGTAACGTGCAGATTCTGTACCACTAAGAGACTTTGTCACTTTGAAGCTGAGCTGCTCTTCCCTGGGGAGCAGGGACACATCTACCTGGAGATGTGGCAGCAGTGTCCCTGGCATAGGCTGAGTGTTTTGATTCTTTTTAAAAATCCTGAAATGTCACGTTCCTCTTTGACCTTCAAACCCTGCTTACCTCTGCAAAGGATGGTGTTGGCTGTGTCATTGCTTTGTACTCATAACTTCAGTGTTCCTTTGAGTTTCTCTGCAGTGATTGATGTATCTCTCAATTTTCCATATGAGCAGCAGTAAGAGGAGGCTTTCTCAGAGCTGTGCCTGGCTATGTTTAGAGGAAGATGAACAAGAAAACAGTTCCTAATGCCTTAAAGTTCAATACTAAAAGTGAGGCTGTTTATCCAGGGATGCTCTTTCCCAACAAGTTTAACCCATATTGTTCCAAACCTGAAAGATCATGACTCCTTCTCTTGCTGAGCATGCAGAGCAGGAATTGTGACTGAGAGCAGAGGAGCTTTCCCTGTGCTGTGGAGAGCAGGCACCAACTCAATAGATTGTAAAATTTGGAATGCTGAAGTGATATTGTCTTCACTGTGTGCTACAGGAGAGAAACCAAGGGCTTAGGGCCAGACTCTGTGCTGAGTTCTCTGGGAGGAGAGGAGAGTTACATGAGACAGACACTGCAATGAGGGCTGCCCCCCCCAGGAAACCTTTCAAGACTCCAGATCCCATCCAATTTAACTTCTTTCACAAATCCAGTCAGGTTTTTGTTGGCACAGGCTGGTTCTTTGCTCTTGCTGGGGCACTTTGGGATGGAAAGGTCAGTGCCAGGGAAAAACCTATCTAAACATAAAAAACTTAATTGTAGATTAACTCATTTGGAGCTTTCATGCTCTTCCATATATGAATTATTTTCTTTTTTGCTTCTCACAATTGCATGCATTTGAGCATGTCTGAGCTCTTTTATAGACTCAACACTGTTTGGTTAAATAAACCATTCTGACGAGCAAATAAAGCCAGATTTTTCTGCTGAATCATTGTTATTACTTTTACATCCCTTCTCCAATTCCAACCCACATTTGTGCACCACACATCCCTCACCCCTCAACTCTGACCTGAGCTCTTTGTGATAACCTGTCTACTAGCTAGGAACCACTTCCATGCAAGACATCCACATGAAAAATCTTTTTCCTAGAGTTTTGGAAGGAGGACATCACCTGGTCAGGATGTGATGATGGCTCCGAGCTGCCCAGCTACCCCAAGGCATTCCTGGGCATGGTTTGGAGCTTGCATTGACCAGAATGTGAGAAGGGCTTCAGAGCAATGAACCCATGGATGACAAAAAAATAGGTGAGAGCTGTAGATGGAGCATGGAAGGAGTGAAAAGGTGCTGGAATTGCTACTGGAAATATCAGCTGTTGCAGTCAAGCCCTACAGGTAGTTTTTTGTTTTCCTTGGTTCTGCCACAACTGCTTGATAATTTCTGCCTCAGTTTCCACCACCACCATGAGGTCAGGGCGAATGACCAGTCTGGCAGGCTGGGATACTTTGCCCTTAACATGCAGTTACAACATCACCCTGCTCTTTGAAGGACAAAGCAGGATCTGGATCTGATGTTTGGACACGTGTGAAAATGTTTGAGTTTCATTCCTCGACCACAAATAATCTCCAGAGTTCAAGGTTAGTGTCAGCATTAAAATCAATTCACTGTTCTCCAGGCAGGAGAGGCTTGGGTTTAACTTCTGTAAGGAGGTGGTGAGAATTGTTGAAGGGTAAAAAGCAAAGCAGAGCTTGTAGAGCAAAGTTGATCCAGCAGATAAAACATATGTTTGAGGGCTATAAGATCACTGTGGCTGTAGCCCATAAGGGGTTGAGGTTGCTCTCTTTGGAGGCCTCATCAGATACAAGAAGGGAACCATAAACAAGACAAAATTTCCTCAAGGAAATTTTTACATCTCTGGAGAGGATATTTGCTGCTCTCTCACCTTTCAGGGGTTCACCACAAGCTGATGCCATCCTGCCAATGATACTTCATGTGGAAAATAAATTATCAGGTGCAGGGTGTGACCAGACAAGTCTATGACCAGTCACTTCTATGCACCCAACCAGCCCTTT
Source organism: Ploceus nigricollis (assembly GCA_013399945.1). NCBI lineage: Eukaryota > Metazoa > Chordata > Aves > Passeriformes > Ploceidae > Ploceus > Ploceus nigricollis. Next base: position 156,920 of record VXBC01008319.1, read on the forward strand.
CCATCCCCTTACATCTCAGTTTTCCTCCCCAAATGACCTAAATCCCTCCTTTATCCCCCTTTGGTTCCTCCCCCATTATTATTTAAAGTCCTGTACAGTCCCAAAATGCTCTTCCCCTACACACCACAGGCACCTCCTCTGCCTTGACACAATCCCCCTTATCCCAGGTGGTGATCCAGAGAGCTGTTTCTGATGACACATCTCCATGGGAGTCATGCTGGGACTGTGGGGCTGATGCTCTGCTGGGGCAGCCCTGGGAGGAACCTGGGCAAAACCCTTGTTCCTTGGAAGTCCTGAATTTGGGTTTCTATCTTCCAATCTGACCCTGTGCTCCTCTTGGCTTTCAATGGGCTGATGGCCCCCGGGATGGGGCTGGGAGTAGCCTGGCAGGGCACGTTTTGTCTCTCTGTGCAGATTAACCTCTATCCCATAACCAACACAACACACAGCAGCAGCACGGGAGGGGAGGTAACAACAAAAGCCATGATAAACATTAAGCAAACAAGATCATATCAGCGTTGGCACTGCACGGATGTGACAACCACGGGATCAGACAATTTGCCCCATAGGTGACACCAGAACAAGCACCACCACCAGGACTCCCCAGGTTAAAAGCGTGGGCGGTATCTGAACCGAACGTCGCGGACAGGCTGCATGGTCCCGAATCCCCAGCGGCTGGCGTCTATGGCTGGGATCTCCTCCTCCTCACTGACCAGCTCCAGCTCAAAGTGACTCAGCATCAGGAACACAAACAATTTCATTTCAGCAGCAGCAAAGAAGCGCCCGGGACAGGTGGAAACTCCTGCTCCCCAAGGCATGCTGACAAATTTCAGCTTCTTCCCGTTCCTGTAGAAATCTTTCCTGGTGCCGTCTGGGTTTACAAAACGGTCGTACTTAAATTTGTGAGGCTCCTCGTGGATTTCTGGGTTCATCTGCACGGAGATGTGTGGGAACAGAGCCACCCTGTCCCCCTTGCGGAGGGTGAACTCTGTCCCACTGCTTGTCTTCAGGGAGGTGTCCTCGAGGACAGCTCTGACCAGCATTGGGGCTGCCACCAGCCTCAGGGTCTCCTCCAGAGCACTGTCCAGCAGAGGAGTCTGGCTCAGCATGTCCCTAGTGACAGTAACGGGGGGGCTCCCTGCCTTTACTTCCTGCCCACTCTCCCTCAAGACTTTATCCACCTCATCTCTCACAGCCTTCAGTGCCTCTGGATGCTTCAGCAGATACAAGAGGAGCCAGAAGGCAGTGGGGCCTGTGTTGCCTTGAGATGCCCAGAGGAGCATGAACATGAAACGATCCCGCATGTACTCGGGGACACCGTTTTCTGCCAGAAGTTGCTCTTGATCACTTATCCAGCCACTGATATTGTCCTTCTGCCAGACTTTCTTCACAGACAGCATGTTCCAGAAGTGTCTCTTCAGCCGCTCAGCCTCTCTTTTGTCTTTGGGAGGCAACAGAGCAAAGGCCAGGTGAGGGAAGAGGCGGTCGTACTTCCGAAACTCCTGGAAGAGCTGGTTGGAGTGGAGGCGATCCTGCTCTTCAGCTTTCTCCTTGCTCCCTGTCCCCTGGGGTGGCTCGGTGCCATACAGAGCCAGATACCCAGCCCTGAAGACGATGTTGTAGCAGTAGTGGAAGAGGTTTTCCTCCTGCCACACTCTCTTCTCTCCTGAGCTCAGGTTGAAAAGCAGCAGCTTCCGAAAGCTCTCCATGGTGGCTTGTGTGAGGACAGTGAGGCCATCTCCCATCAGGTGCTTTGTGCTTGATACATGCACTACACTATGAGTGGCTTCAGTGGGCTTGTAGCCAAAAACCTGCACGACCAGCTGAGTTGCACTGGTCCTAAAGTCCAGTTTAGATCGTGATTCCTTCACAATGGTGCCAAAGGAGAAGGGATCCATCACAAAGGTGAAGTAATAGCCACCGATCAGCACCGTGAAAACATCCCCGTGCTTGCTCTGCATCCTTTTGAGAAATTCTGAGCTGTCCTTTCTGAATTCCAGCAGATAGCCCAGCCAGGGAATGGTCCCTTTGTCCAGGGGCGGCTCATTGGGTCTCTGTCTCCGAAACACGCCCAGGACATAGAGCCCACCGAGCAGTGATGACACCAAGGCACAGAGGAGAATCACCCAGAGCACCATGAGAGCTCCGTGCCCGTCCAGGAGCTGGGACTAGAGGCAGGTTGGGGTGGGAATGTGCATTTTATCCCCACCCAGCAGCTGATAGGCAGGTGCAGAGCTGACAGCCTCTGTCCTCATTGGCTGTGAGTGTTTGCCTCTGGCAGGGCGCTCCGGGGTGAACTTGTCTCTGGATGAACAGAGATTTTTAAGGTGGAAGGTATGTTGGAATCCTGTTGGAGTATCCATGCTGTCTTAGGGGGATGGGTTTTGGCATGAGGCAAATTCCCCTCTCTAGGCTGTATGGAGCTCAGATTTTGTAAGGAAAATGTTCAGAGAATCCCAGGCTGTGATTTCTGCCTTTAAGACCAGGCTATGGACACCCACTGAAAAACTGAAACCACGAGTGGATGTTGGAAATGCTACTGGAAATGAGCACAGGACTGAGGGAAGGGGGTCACAGCTGAGCTGATTTGGTTTCAAAAGCCAAAAGAAGGAAAAGTCTCTGACATTTTGGTGATCTCCACAGCACATGGTGTCCCACGAGTGCTTTGCCAATGAACTGTGCAAGTGCTATTGCTCTGAGTGCAAAGCAGCTGAGCTGCCCCACGAGTGAGGAGAGCTTGAGCCACTGCATTTGCTTGGCACCAGAGGAGTCCAGAGTCTCCAAATGCCCCACCCAGCCCCTGGCTGGGGAGCAGTGCCCATAGGGACCACAGCACTTCTGCTTCATCCACTTTCCCTTCTCTCAGCTTAAAGGTGTCCTCTGCTTCTCAAACTCCCCTGTTACCTCTCTCCAGATGGGGTTTGGGGACAATGTCAGGGACCCCGTGTCCCACCTGGCACTGCTCCTCTGGGTGCTGCCACCCTGATCTACCCAGACTGCCACCACAGCCTGTCCCAGCCGCTGGTGCTTGGACCTCTTCTCATGCAGGAAGGAGAGTGACATTAACTCCCCTCTATTCCTCACCTTTGCTCTTCCTTAGAGCATCCCATCATAAGTCTTCCACAGTCCCAAGAGCCTTCCTCTGTCTGGGATCGCAATCTTCATCTTTTTAGCTTCCCAGCTGCTGTCCCTTTCCACGTTCCTTCCAGTGACCTGACCCGAGGAGTGAAGGCCACATCATAGCATCAGCTAAATATTTATTTTGGCTTTGTTTTTTTAAAGAAAGCTCCCAACCTTACCATTTTGGAAAAACACTGTAACAATGTTGGGAAGAAAAATAACAGCAGTGATCAACTCAAAGCCCTTCTCAGTCCTGTAACCTTATGTAGCAATAAAATAAATGTGATGAGTGCTTTCTCTTAAATGCATAATTTTATTTGTACAACTCTAGGCAACTTCCAGACTTGATAGATTTTCAGGATGGAAAGGGATCATTTAATGTTCAGGAGCATTTGGGGTGAATAATGCCTTTAAATAAAAGTCAGCAAGCTCAGAACCTTAAACTTCAAAGCTGCACTGGGTAATAAGGATTGACCATCAGCTCTCTGTGCTCTTCTGTTCAGGCCATGCTCTCACTCTGCTGGTTTCAAAGCCAATATTTTTGTTACAGGTGGTACCCGTGGATCTTTTTTATCTTGTCAAACTGGATCTTGGAAGGCAAATACCTCCACCACTGTTCTGCTGAGCCCCCTTTTCATCTCTTTCTCACTGATTGTTACTGGTCTGGACTTTGTTCTGCTCAAACTGTCTCAAATGAGCTGATGATTGAACTGATGTCTAACCAAGGCTCTGCCCCTTGGAGAGTCACAGTTCCCTGCTCAGCAGGTCTGAGTGTGGCACAGCTCATCATGACAGAGAACAACTCAGCTTAAAGGTGTCCAGTCCTGCTTTGGGTATCTCCTGGTAGAAAATGAGATTATCCTGGTTAAATCATCTGGCAGATGGTAAGAGCCAGGAGAAGCAAAGCCATCCCTTGGCAGTCTTTCTGGACTGATGGATGAGCATGGAATTCCATCCATGGAAAGCCTATGCCAGGGAGGAGGAGAATCTCTCATCTAGTTTTAGTTTGCATTTTTTAAGGCACAACATTGAGAAATCTGATCCTTTATTTGCTACTGCCTCACATACTCCAGATGGGAACTGGGTTTCTTCCACTAGTGTAAATACAGGACAATTCTTTCATCATAATTCCACTTGCAACAGAAACAGATGCCACATGTACTTTTCCAATCCCAGTATGGAAAGTCCTCATCTCGAGGCTGTTGCTAGGATGAACTATCTGGTTACACAGTGCTGTGGGCTCACACCAACTCCATCACAGACAGGACAGAGGGCTCACACATAATGTAAATAATGTAAATATTTATGATGCATTTGTGATGCTCAACATTTCTATCTCAGCTGCGTATCTGCTGCAAGATGGGCTTGTCTGGGAGTCCTGGATGGAAAAGAAAGTGCCTCTCCTGAAAATGGCCTGAGGGATCTTCCACAAATATGCCCTGAACCGTTTCTTCACAAAAGCATAGAGCAGGGGGTTGAGACAGCAGTGGACAAAGGACAAGCTCTCCGTGATCTGCAGGGCATAGTCCAGTTTCCTACTGCTTTCACAGCTCCTGATCAGACCGACATCTTGCAGGGAGTGGAGGATGAGCACAACGTTGTAAGGACACCACAGCACAAAGAAGACTCCCACCAGAGTAAGGACTAAGCAGAGAGCTCTCCTGGAGCCAGGTATCTGTGAGGTGTTGAGCACACACGCGATGCGGGAGTAGCAGAACGTCATGAAGAGGAAGGGGAAAAGGAATCCCAGGATGTTTTGAATCACCCGAAAGACAACTTTCCAAAATAAATGTTCCTGGCCATAATCCTGGATGCACATGATGGTTTTGTTGTGAATTTGCCTTGTGCTGGTGAAGAGGCCATCAGGAATGGAGAGAGCTATGGAAAGGATCCACATCACCAACAAGACAAGGATGGAATTCCTCCATACCGTGGAGCTGTGAGGAGACCAAGCATGAACTATCTGCAGATACATGTCCAGGCTCATGCAGCTCACAAAGAAGATGCCACTGTAGAAGTTCAGAGTGTACATGGCATTTAAGAATGGGCACAAGATGTCCCAGGTGACCCACTGAGAAATGTACAGAGCCCAGAAAGGAAGGGTCAGTAGCAGGAAGAAGTCTGAAACCACCAGGTTCAGCAGATACAGCTCAGTCATCTTCTTTTTCTTCTTGATGTACATGAGGAGGACAGTAAACAGGAGAGCATTCCCAGCCATTCCAACCAGGAAGATCACAGTGTAAAATGATGGCAAGAACACCCTGCTGAAGGAGAGCACCTCCTCTTTGGTGCAGAGGCCATAGAGCCCATAATCCTCCTCATCCAGGTACTCGTACGGGTACTCGCTCGAATTGGCAGCATCCAGCCACGTGTCTGTCGTTGTTGCTGTCACTTCTGATGTTGTGTTTGACCAGTGGCTGCCTAAGAGCAAGGGAAAGGGATCAAAGTGTTGTTCCAATTCACACAGGAAGCAAATATCACATCACAGAGGGTTTTTCTTTAGTTCATAGAATCACAGAATGCTTTGGGTTGGAAGGGACCTTCAAGATCACCTTGTTCCAACCCCTGCCATGTGCAGGGACACCCTCCACTATCCCAGGTTGCTCCAAGCCCCATCCAATCTGGCCTTGGACACTGCCAGGGATCCAGGGGCAGCCACAGCTTCTCTGGCCACCCTGTGCCAGGGACTCACAGCAAAGAAATTCCTCCCAATATTTGGTCCAAACCTACCCTCTTTCAACTGAAAGACCCATTCCCCCTTGTGCTGTCACTCCATGCTCCTGTAAAAAGCCCTTCTTCATCTTTCTTGTAGGCTCCATTCAGGTACTGGAATTTCATGGGTTTAAATTTCTGCCACTGTCTGGTGAGTCCTGAACATCTTGGCCTTTGCCTGAGCATGGGGATAGCTATCTACATGTACATATTAAAAAAAAAAAAAAAAAAAAAAAAAAAAAAAAAAAAAAAAATTTAAANAAAAATTAATTTTGCTTTCCTTACTCGGACACATGAAAATGAATGAGCGCAGTTTCCTCTGACATAAAAAGCGCAGTTTCCTCTGACTGCTTCCTCCTGGCACCACTACAAGCTTTTAGCAAAGTTCCTGTTCCAAATTACGGGAAATTCACCACCACAGCTCACTGTGAGCTGCTTATATTCACCTGGGTCACTACTGAGAAAGCAGCATCTCAATTCTTGGTAAAGAAGAACCTGCCACCAGCACCTTTATGTCAATGCAGCTGTTCCCAGAAGTGAAATGCTGAGTATGTCCCTGCTCCTGGGAGGACACTGAGCCCTCTCCATGCCAACTCTAGGACAACAAGACATGGATTCTGGTAAAAGGCATTAGTAAGTGGAAAATAGAGAATTCACAGGATCCCAGAATGGTTTGGGTTGGAAGGGACCTTGAAGAACATCTTGTTCCAACCCTCCTGCCCTGGGCAGGGACACCTTCCATTATCCCAGGCTGCTCAAAGATGCATCCAAGGTGAGGACATGTAGGCACCAGAACCCAGTCGTGAATTATGGTGAGAGGGAGAGATTCAGCTGGAAGAATGTTGCTGGAATCACTTCTGCATGAGACAAGGCATGAGACAACCCCTGCAATGGTCACTCCCTGGAACTCTGGGCGTCACTGTTTAGACAGCTGCAGCCCAGATTTCAGGAAATGGTGAGTGATTGGGAGCCTCCCACTTTTGGGATCTGATTTTCAGGAAAAAAGCTGTCACTGAGGAGCCCATTTCACACAGTAGGAGATGGGATTTGCCTGGTGCTGTTGGCACTTTGAAGGTTAATGAGGAGTTTAATAATCGAGGTTAATCTTTTGGCAGCAAAACAAAACAAAAAAATAATGTAAACACCCCTCTACCCCTAAAGCACACATTTTTTCAGCCATGGCCAAAGATACACATCTTTTCCCTGGGGCTCATTTTCCAGCAATCCCAAACTGGCCTGGCTGTGTAGCTCCAGCCTCTCCTTGAGAATCTGTTTCTCCCTGCAGAGATCTGCAGCCACTCAGAAATGAGAACATGAAGCTGCTGGTTCCGGGCTGTGCTGTGCATCCCAACGAGGACATATCCCATGGTGGATCTGCAGGTTTTAGGGATGGCTCCCTCCCCACAAACACCCAGAGAAAGGGGTGCCCCTCCACCCCACAGGCTCAGAGTGGATGTGAAGCTCTGGACATACCTGCTGTGGTCCCATGACTGAAATTGCTTAAATACCCATTCCAGGCAGTGCCAGGCAGCTGAAAAGAAAAGAAAAGAAAAGAAAAGAAAAGAAAAGAGAAAAGAAAAGAAAAGAAAAGAAAAGAAAAGAAAAGAAAAGAAAAGAAAAGAAAAGAAAAGAAAAGAAAAGAAAAGAAAAGAAAAGAAAAGAAGGGTTTTAGCTGGATTGAAATGTTTTCATGTCGTCTCACAGTTCTTTGGCACGTGCTGCAGAGCACTTCAGACAGAGCAGTGGGAGAGCAGGGATCTACCATGGGAAAGTGCCACAAAAAGACTTGTCTGGGAATGAGCTTTTTAAAATTTCTGTATCATATTTTGGAGGAAATTCACCCTCAGCTGTGACTGCAGGCTTTCGAGAGGAAACCAGAGCTGCGCACCCTGCTGATCACAGCAACACCTGAGACTCATAAACACCTTCCCCCTCACACCCCCTCTGCCCACACCAGGACAAACCATTCCCAAAATTTGCATTTGAGGTCTCTTCCAGCCCACTGAGATGCCTTTTCTCCCTCTGCCCCATCCTTCTCCCTCCACATCAGCCCGGCACTGGCGTCCACATCCCCATCCCGTACCTCAGAGTGGGAGGGAGAGCTGAGCTCAGGAATTAACCCCAGCCCCAAGCTGGCTACCTTTCAAAAACAAAAGAGAGCCTTAGCAGGTTTCTTGTGTGGCCCTGTCTACAAGCAAGAAGCAGAAAAGGCACTTACAGGAGCTTCTTTTCCTCTTTCCATTCCTCCAGAGGCTTGAACCAGGCTTTTAGGAACTTCTTTTGTTTGTGTAAGAGGACAGTCAGGAAATATGAGCTCAGCATAACCTCCCTGATTTTGTTTTGTTTTTCGTCCTTTTCCTCATTCCCTGCCAGCCCTGGAAGAATGATCTCCACCCTTTGTTTGAGCACAACATCTACAACAGCTCCCAGGGCTGAGCCCCTGCTGTAAAAATCCTTGTATTTTCCAGGAAATCTGACGCTGCAGGATCGTCATCCCCTGCCAGAGCAGAAATGGCCTCTGCCAAGGTGTTTCTGATGAAGTGGTTTATTGTAGGAGTTTTTGAGCATCAGCATGGGTTAGTGGTCACACTCCTGCTTGTTTCCTCATCTCACCAACAAACAGGGCCATGGGAACACACTGGCTGTGCCAAGGCTTCCCCTGTGCCAACCCCAGTGTATTTTACACACCCCAAACCACCCTGGTAAAAATAGGAGAGCAGAGCAGCAGTGATGGCCACATCTCCACATCCACAGAGATTCACAGAGGATTCACAGAGAGAAATTTGTTATTTTTACCCATTTCCATGTTTGCCACCATCAGCTGCTGCTGCACTTAAAATATACCCTGTAATAAATATATATTATTATTATTATGTTATTATTATAACACACACATTAGAAAGCAAGAAGCCACTCATAGAGCTGAGACACTGGACACACACACAAGGAAGCTGCAGGTGACAGAGGTTTCATTAGGCCAGCAATTAAAATGAAATAAGTTTTTGTTTTTAATTGAGTTTCTGCCCTGAAGCAGAGAATTAAACGTGCCTCTGAGAGCCACTGGAGAAAGTGGCCTTCACTGTAATTTATTACAAGATTTTAACTCAATTTCAGGGCTGGTAATTGCATTGATTTTTTGTTTCCTTTCAGACTGCAGGGCCCTAATGGCTTTGGCAATTAAAGTAACCAGATTAGGGGTAATGGGCAGCACATTTAGAGAGATGCAGCTCTTGTCTGAGCCACTTTATTTTGTGCTGCCCAAAGCGACACACGTCGGTGGCAGAGTGACCCTGCAGGAGCAGCAGCTCGGAGATGGGGAGGTACAAACATCACACAGGCTTAGGGACAAAAGGATTTATCTTTGCTGGTTTCCTCTGACGAGCTGTTCTCAGGTTTAGGAGAAGGTTTTAGGCATCTTCAGGATCGCAGTGGATTCTTCTTCCTCTTCCAGAATATGGTTTAGGTCAGGAGCAATTTCTAGGTTGTCTTTGGGCATCAAAATCCTGGCACAGAGTGAGGGCAAAACGAGGTCTGCTTGAAAGAGGAAATATGGGAAAACCTAGTCAAGGACATAATTCAGCAGCAAGAAAATCAGACTGAGGGAAGGCCAGAGAAGCTGTGGCTGTCCCATTCCTGGAAGTGTTCCAAGTTGGATGGGGCTTGGAGCAACCTGATCTGGTGGAAGGTGTCCCTGCCCATGGCAGAGAGTGGAAGGGGATGAACTTTAAGGTCCCTTCCAACCCAAACCATTCCATGATTCTGACATCAGGTGGAAGCTCTTCAGCAAAGGACTAAGAGCCCAAATTTCACAGAATCTCAGAAGGGTTTGGGCTGGAAGGGACCTTAAAGACCATTTCATCTAATAGGGAAGATGTGTGCTGATGTCTTTACAAACAATTCCATGGGTCAGGGGATGGGATTAATATCTCTACCAACTTCAGCCGAAGGTTTGTTACAGAACCTGGACAGTTTGACTCCTGAAACAGCCAAATGGGGCCGCACAAGCCTGAGTTTCTGAACTTTGGGGGTAAATAACGTGTTCAAGGGGGGATATGAGGCAGGTGGTTCGGGAAGNATTTGTTCCCGATATCTAATCTAAAGCTCTTCCCTTTTTCTTTAAAACTGTTCGCCCTTGTCCTGTCACTCCGTGGTGTTGCCAACAGTCTCTGCCCATCTGACTCACGTCACAGTGTGACACCACGGGAAGTTTTTGAAGCAAAAAGCAGACAAGCTGCTGCCGAAGCCACCAGTAGCCGTTTTTCCGCCCTGCAGACGATGCCGGAGCCGCTGTTTCCCTGTTCTGGGGCTAAACCAAACTCCGAGCCCCCGCCCGCCTCCCGGTACCGCGAACGCGCAGGTCCCGAGGCCGGGACCGAGGCCGGGACCGAGGCCGCGACTGGGACCCGC
>VXBC01008319.1:167462-203454 GCA_013399945.1 Ploceus nigricollis
CCCGCGGCACAGCCGGGGACACTGCTCGAGTTCTGCAGGGGGTGCGGGTGCCTGGGGCTGGAGCGAGGAAGGGCTCCCATGGTGGGGGAAAGTGACTGGGACAGGAGTGGAGCAGAGGCGCCATGTGGGGACGTGGGGCAGAAGGCCGGAGTGCGGTGAAGGTGCCTGGGGCCTCAGTGGGGAAGAGTCGCTATGTGGGGTGCGGGGGTCTGGGGCTGGAGTGGGGAAGGATCCTCACGTGGAGCTGGGCAGGCGGAAGGCAGCCTGGGGGTACCCAGGGCCTCCCCGTTGCCGGGAGGGATGCTGGGACCTGTCACCTTCCCACCCATGGTCCTCCCTCAGTGTCCCCCGCGGGTGGCACCGGTCACACAGGTGCCCTGACCTCCCTGTTCGGTGTCGGAAAGGTCAGGGCAGCCGGGCCGTGTGTTTCACCCAGTTTCTTCTGCCCTGTGCCCATCTTGGTCTGAGCTGAAGGTCACAGGAACTTCTCGTGGTGGATAAATTGTTTCACTTTTAATATAATTTTCTTACGTAAACCTCACCTCTGGCTGTCTCCTCCTCTGCTGAGTGATGGAGAACTCTTGTTTCCTTCTCTGAATGAGTCAGGCTAAAATTACAGTTTACAATTAGCAAATAAAAGTGGTTGTAGCAGGTGCAGAGAGACCAAGTCCGTTGGCCTTGCAGAGGAAATGGTTTGAGAACCAGTCAGTCTGCTCACATGGGTGTGCACAAAATGCTGCGTAACCACGGAGCACAGCCACCTTTGAAATGTCTCTTCTGCCTAAGGTTACTGGCACCTGCTTAATGAAATTCCTCTTGGTTTATTCTGAGAGCGTGGAGCCTTTCTGTGTGCCCCTGAGCTGTGTTTTGCCGTTGGTGGCAGGGCTGAAAAATAGCAGTAGNGCGCCGTGCGCTGACGTCACCACCAGCCCCGCCCCCGCGCCCGTATAAGGAAGCGGCGGTCGCGGCCACGCATCGGATTGGCTGTCGGCGAGCGCGCGGGCGCGGGGCACGCTGGGAGTTGTGGTCCCGGCGGAGGGGCGGGGCGTAAGCCGCCAATAAGANTAATTTTCTTACGTAAACCTCACCTCTGGCTGTCTCCTCCTCTGCTGAGTGATGGAGAACTCTTGTTTCCTTCTCTGAATGAGTCAGGCTAAAATTACAGTTTACAATTAGCAAATAAAAGTGGTTGTAGCAGGTGCAGAGAGACCAAGTCCGTTGGCCTTGCAGAGGAAATGGTTTGAGAACCAGTCAGTCTGCTCACATGGGTGTGCACAAAATGCTGCGTAACCACGGAGCACAGCCACCTTTAAAATGTCTCTTCTGCCTAAGGTTACTGGCGCCTGCTTAATGAAATTCCTCTTGGTTTATTCTGAGAGCTTGGAGCCTTTCTGTGTGCCCCTGAGCTGTGTTTTGCCGTTGGTGGCAGGGCTGAAAAATAGCAGTAGAGGTTTTTCCAGCAGGACCCTCTGTGGTGTCACTGGCAGAAATTGTCATTAACTGAATGATGCTTGTGCCAAGTGCTGAGGAGGGAACAGGTCTTGGCGTAATCCATGCAATTCCCAACACAAAAAGCTGGGAAGTTCTGGAGGATGGTCTCACTTTGGTAATGATGGATCTGTGAGTGGAGCCCTTCTCAAGCTGTTGCTGCTTTTTATTTTCCTTGGGGGAAGGTGAGAAATCACCTGTGGATGACTTCTTCTCCTGATGCAACTCCACAGGAGTCTGCACCCATTGAGGGCTTCAGGACTTGCTCAACAGCTCCCCGGTGGTGGCTGTTTTCCATCCCTGTGTTCTCCATCAGGAATTTGGAGTTCTGTTGATGTGGGATAGGCTGTGGTGACTGAGGAGCTGCCGGCAGGGCTGACCTTGTGCAGCAGCTTGTGCTTCCCAACCCAACTGCTGTGGCTGCTGCTCTTGGCAGGGAATGAGGGGGGAGAAGTGAACTTTGCTGAGGTCAGAATGGCTATAAAGGACCAGCCTGCGAAAGCCAAGCGGAGTGGTGAGGCATGGAATTCCTAAAAGGAAAGGCAGGCAGTGAGCAAAGCTTTCTGTGGCTGCCTGTGAGCATGGACGGGGTCACTGGGATCTGTAATGGTGTGAAAACAGATGGCAGAAATTTGTTTCTCTCCTACTTTTTTTTTTTGTTTTGTTGTTACCTCTGCTGGTAAGCACAGCCCTGCTTCCCCAAGGCTTCACTTGAATTTAACCGTCTGTCCATGGTGCCTGTTCTTATATCTCACTGCCTGGATATTTGTGACAAGGGATTTTCTTTTCCTAAAGATTTTCTTCTTCAGGGTTTCCAAAACCTGAAGGGAGGTTCTTTGTCTTCACAGCCACAATGTCACCCAGCCAGGAATCTGTTTTCCCTGACTATGAGACAGAGACCAGCCAGACCTCGAAGCTGATCAGAAAATTTAAGGAGACGCCGTTTGTGCCCATTGGTGAGTTCAAAAATGGAGAAATGTGCTTGCACAATCGATGTGGGAAACACCATCACTGTTCACCTTTTTTCTGTAAACAGGAAATTACTTAGAAATTACCTCCCCATAATAGTTGTCCTAAAAGAAAGAGGGAAATTAATGAGGTCTGTTACCTTAAATAAGAAACTCAGAACCTACAAGTATAAGAAAAAACCCCAAATCAACAACCTCTGAAAGGCTCTTTAGGTGAGGCTAGAAAACATGTGAAGGTAATGCTGTCAAGTGGTTAAGGAGTGTGTTGTGCAGCTGTTCTGGAGCACAGTTCCTGGGAATTATGTGACCACTACAAAGTGACTTAAAAGCTATCAAAATACAAACTAGAAGGATTTAAATTACAGCCTGCCTGGTAAATGTTTCAGGCCTCTGCTGCCATTGCTTAATTTAAAATACATTTTTTTAGTAATTTTTATGTTACCCCAGCTTGAGGAAGTTGTTCAGTTCTCAGCCTCCCTGTTGAGACTCCCAAGAAGCTTCTGAGGAGAACAGGGATCAGCTTTTGTGTGACACAAGAGACATTTTGATTTCCAGCCACCTTAAATGGAGAGCAGCGGGGTCACTCGGGGTGAACTGTTCCAAGCATTTGCCAGCAGATTTCCGTCACTGCTTCCATGGTCACTGCACTTTGTCTCCACCTTGCTGGGCTGTACCATGAACTCCAGGAGTTCCAGTTCCCTGAAGCAGATTGGAGAACTCACCTTTGACCTGTGTCAGAGCTGGGCTGATGGCCCTAAAACTCTTAATTGGTATTTAATGAGAGTGAATTAAGTGTTTACAGCTTTCTGGTGGCACTGGTAATGCTCTGGCTCAAGGAAGACAAACTGCCCGTGCTCTGCTCAGTAAAATATACACAGCACTCAAAACTTGGCATGCACCTATGAACTGTGCAAATAATCCTAAAAATGGAATGAAATAGATGGAATTGGAAAAGTTTGTGCATTTCTGCTGTGTATTCTGTGAAAGCATCAGTGCTGGAGCTGGCACTGCTGGTGCTGTTTGCTCTGCTGAAGAACTATCAGTGAAATCTGGCCCTGGGAAAGAGATGTGGTGGAGCCTCCCTCCTCACAGCTTGGGGACAATAACATGTGACTTGTCCTGTCCTGGTGGCACCTGGCCAAATGTGACAACACCCAAAATAGCAACCACAGCAGGCCAGTGGATACATCAGGGAGCATCCACACACTGAGAGTCTGAGCATCAGCTGGGTGAGGGTCTTGGCTGTTAGTGTCTGTGCAGGAAAGGAGGTGTGAGGAGCCCTGGTTCTGGCTGAAAAATATCCAGGGAATTCTGACCCCTTGAGCTGCTCCTTTGGCATTTTAATGCTGGTGGAAATCTCTTGCTCTTCTCTACACTGATGTGTGTATTGAATGAGGTGGCACTGGAGTGAAACCAGGGCTAGGATTTACCACTACACAAAACCAGAGTGATTAGACCAAAACAGGCTTATTTTAGGATGAGAGAGAATGGTCTCAAGTTGTGCCAGGGGAGATTTAGACTGGATATTAGGAAAAATTTCTTCAAGGAAAGGGCTGCCCAGGGCAGTGGTGGAATCACCATCCACGTAGGGATTGAAAAACTGTATAGATGTGACACTTGGGGACACGGTTTAGCGGTGGCCTTGGCAGTTGTGGGGGAATGGTTGGNTCAGGCCTGGACTTGTGTCTCTGAATGTACAGGGACACTGTGCCCCTGATGTGTACATCCCAGGTCTCATCTGTGTGTAAATGTACATCCCATNCTCAGTGGTTCACAGGCTGTTTTGTTTAGGTGGGTCCCTTCACTCCTCCTGGTGCCCCGGATCTCCACTCAGAGGGATGCTCTCCTTGCCTTGCAGGGATGGGTGGCTTCACCGCCGTGGTTGCCTACGGGCTGTACAAGCTGAAGCACAGAGGTGACATGAAATTGTCCCTTCACCTGATCCACATGCGCGTGGCAGCCCAGGGCTTCGCCGTGGGAGCCCTGACGTGTGGTACGTATGGAATGGCAGCTGTCCTTGGCAGTGGCGAACCATGGAGAGCCTCCTGGATCTCTCCAGTGGATAACAGAGCTGGCATGGCTGTGTGGAAGCATCCAGAACATTTATTCCAGGATGTCTGTGCTCCTTCCTGGTGCTCAGTCAGCCTTTCTGGAGTAATCTGATTTTATGTACTTTAGTATTTAATTTCAGAGTAGCAGTTTTGATTATGTCTAGATGTGGAATGTGAGGTTCTGCATCTGTGCCTCTTTCAGGCCAAAATAAGAAAACATTCATCTAACATTGATATTTTCCCTTGTAAATATGTTGCTGTTTCTGAATTTAATGCATTGGAAGATCTACATCGTGTGTAGACCATGGTATTATATATTTTTTTATATATATATTTATATGTATATATATTTTCAGGCCTGGACTTGTGTCTCTGAATGTACAGGGACACTGTGCCCCTGATCTGTACATCCCAGGTCTCATCTGTGTGTAAATGTACATCCCAAACACTGTTTGTCCGTACTGCATTCCCAGCAGGAGCAACAGAAAAGCTTGACTTTGGCCACAGAATCAACTAGAATTAGCTCAGGATCTGCATTTTCATAGATTGTATATTTTCATACCTGTTTTCTCTGTACATGAAGATTTTTGTAGTGTTTATTAAAAAAATGCAGCTGAGCAGGAAGGGAAATTCTGTCTTGCTGAGAACTGTTCAGATTTTGAAACCCATTACTTCTAATTTAACACAGTTCTTTAACTGTGTTTTTTATTTGTGTTGCAGGGGTGCTGTATTCCATGTTCCGGGAGTATGTGGTGAAGCCCAAGGAATAGTGGGAAGCTGTCTGAAATCCCTGTCCCGGTAGTGGCCTGTGTACTGCAGCTCCACACCTCCTATTGAGGGGTTCTTGAGGAAAACAAATAATACATGGCATTAGAGAATTGTTCTATTTTGTGTATGGTACACTGTGCTGAACCTGGCAGCCTCAGACTGTGACCTGGGGGAGCGGGTATTGGGGTCTGGGTCTCTCTGATTGACACCACCACATCCCAGTTTTTAGGGGATATCGTGGAGTGCAATCCCTCTATCTTCCCCTTCAACTCAGTCCTAAAACTGGTGACTTCTTTTGCTGTTGTTGCTCAAAACCACGATGTCTGAACTGGCTTCTGTCAGGGAATGTCAGGAACGCCTTGCTGTCATTTTCTATCTTCTGCCTCCAACTTTGTAATTTAGAAGCTTCCAGTAGCACTAAATGACTTCTAAAATATTGAGAGCGATAGAAACATCTATATTTTTTATTTAAAGCATGAGATAAGTATGTTGCAGCTATTTAAATGTTATATTTATTCATTGTTAATGAAGACACAGGCTCCCTATTTTTGCTATATCAGACCCTGGGATCATGCTATTTTGTAACTTTATTTAGGGTGTTCTTCTGAGTAACATCTAAATGTAACATTTAAAATACAGATTGTGAAAACTAAACTTCAGTTTGGTGGTTTAATGCTTTTAAAGTGTACGATCTAGCTGATTTCTGCAGTACTGTTCCCCACAGAAAATTTTAAAACATTTAAATCTGAAAAGCCCCCCATCAACTTTGAGGTATTAAAATCCTTGTCTGTGAGTTATTTTACACTCAAATTCCTTGTACTTCCAACAGCAGTCACAAAAATAAAAGCCAATTTCTAAAAAAGCACATATTTTCCTGTCAGCTGACATTCCATGGTGACAGTCTCAGATATTACACAAGGTACAAACTGCGCCTACCTGTCTGTGACCTGTTGTACAGAGCAGGGGGAGATTAAACACGAATAAAAGTGAGCAGTGGAGGTAATAATTGTTCGCCTATGGATTTGTTGGCGAGGGGCTCCCATCCCGCAGCAGAGGGATGGCGTGAGCTGAATAAAAATCCCCTGAGGAGGATGCAGCGCTCCTGGAAAAGGAATTCCCAGCCGGTGCTCTCCTTGATTCCCAGCTTGTATCACCCTTGGCTGCTCCTACACAGATGAGGAGGCGCGCCGACGCCTTTTCCTGTTCCTACAACCAAAGAGGGGAGAAGGAGCCGCTCCCGTGGCGCCGAGGGGCCGGGATCGGTGCGGGAATTGCGGGAATGGCGATAGGGAGCGGGCTGTGAGGGGGGAGCCATCATGGCGGCTGCGCTGAGGGGAAGGGCGCGCGCGCGCTCCCGTTGCCATGGGCACCGCATCGGGCCCGCAGCGGGAGCCGGGGCCGCACCTCCGGTCCGGCATTTCCCGTCCCGCTGCTGCCCAGCAGGACACGGGGACAGCCCGGGACACCCTCCGGGTGCCCTCGAGAACGCGGCTCGGGTAGGCCGGGGGAGGTGCGGGAAGCGCGGGCAGGAGTTCCCGCGATGGGGGAAAGAGCGCGGCGCTGCCAGGACCTAGTCCTGGCAGGTCACAGGGCGAGGCGGGAGGGTGACAATTACAGCTACAGGTTTGCAGTTAAAATATATAAACGTAAACACAAGAAGTTCCGCCTCAAAATGGGTGAGAAATTCTTTCCGCTGAGGGCGGCAGAGCGCTGGAAAGGTCTGGCCAGGGAGGGCGTGGAGTCTCCTTCTCTGGGGACTTCCCAAAGCCACCTGGGTGAGTTCCTGTGCCACCTGCTCCAGGCGACCCTGCCTTGGAGCCCTCCTGGCTGGAGCCAGCGATGGTTTAGATGAGATATTGGGGAATATTTCATCCCTGGAAGTGTTGAACACTTCGGTGTGGAACACTGCATCCCTGGAAGTGTTCAAATCCCACGCGGATGTGGCACTTGGGGACAAGGTTTGGTGGCAGTGCTGGGTTGATGGTTGGACTCGAGGATCTGAGAGGGCTTTTCCATTGTAGCACTGGGGGATGGAGCTGCACCTTGAGTACCGTGCACATTTCTGGCCCACAGATAAGTAAATAACTCCAGAAGTTATGAAATAATAAATTAATCAGTAATGCAGTCTAAGTAAAGAAAATTCTGAGAAAAATCATGAAGCCTTAAATAGTTACTCTACTAAGAATTCTAGGATATTTTCAGAACAGAGACAACTACTGTTTGAAGATGTTCTTGCTTATCTTTGCTATCTTTAAGGTCAGTAGCTAAACCTATCAAGAGATCCAATCTAATTATAAATTAGATTATAATTATCAACCCAAAGGTTACTGAAACCAGAAACGCTGTCTGAATTTTATATCCAGTTTGCTTAAGTAAATGGAATGGACTCCTTATCTCTGTAGGCTTTTTCCAACTTTCAGAATCGGCTTTAATCAATTAAAATTAATTTTCCAACCTCACTGACTCAGTAATTCTTTGATCCCTCATGCCCAGAGCCCTCTGGGCTGTGCAGAGGCACCAAACTCTGCTCTTTGCACCTTGTCCAGGTGACTCTCTGCCCATAAAATACTCTGCCTTTTGGTGCATTAATCAGGATAATTGGATTTCCCTCAGTGTGGGAAAGGCCCTGTGTTAATTACTCAGTGCAGGGCGTGCCTTTGGAGGTATTTATGTATTGGTTTTCCTAGACCAAAGGTGCAGTAGGGTTTTTTTTCCCACAATAAATGTCAAACAGAAGGAGAAAGGGGCTGCAATTTATCAGAAAACTGTCTTTAGTCATCCTAAGAAAATGTTTGGGTAGCAATGTTAATATTTAAAAATATATGTTCATAATATATTGTTATAATTAAATAGACTTAATAATTAATATATTATTATTTCGTTATTTAATGTTATCACTCAGTGATTAAAAATTAGCAGGAAAGGTGTAACCCACACTTTTGTCTTGCCCAAAGGGAGCATAAGGAAAAAAATATTTTTCTTTCTCTCTCATTAACCCAAAAATGGGGGGATTTGCACCTTTCCTGGACATGGGCAGGGAGGTTGGATGGTCCCAAACACTCCATGCTCCCTTTAGCCAGTGTGACGTGGCTGCCACATTGGCTTGGATTTGGCCCCAACCTGCTCCTCTGTTAAAATGTTTATTTAAACAGGTCTGTTTAGGAACATTTGGAAACGTTGCTTTTTTGAATTCTGGAGTGAAAAAGACCCAACAACTTTTTTTTTTAAAGGGCTGTTTAAAAGCCATTTATGGGAAAAGGCACTTGAAGCAAGGCTGGAGAGGAGGAGGTGGTGGGAGACTGGGCAGAGGTCAGCGAGGAAAAGCTGCAGAGCAGCTGCCAGAAGGGGATGTTTTTCAGAGCAGTCCTGATCTCTGCTCTCTGTCACTTTTTCTTTTCCTCTTGTTATGCTTTTAGTAAACAATGGAGCCAGAGGTAAAAGTGAATGAAGATTTCAAAAGCCAGTTTAAGGCTTATCAGGAGCAACAGCAAAGGCGGCTGCAAAACTTGATGGAGATGAAGAAGGAAAAGCAGGACAGGCAGAAGAACACTGGCAGCACAAAGGAGACTGTAAGAGCCCTGAGTGGTCTAAACCTGTTTAAAAAAGGACCTCCTGTAAAGGAAGATGCCAGCAAAAGGTAAAGGTCTGGCAGCACCATTCCTTCAGGAAGTCACTGGAGTATATTTTGCTTATGGTCTCATGAAACTCAATATTATTAAGCTGACAGAACACTTTGTGTCTTCACACACTGGGCCTTC
This sequence comes from Ploceus nigricollis, assembly GCA_013399945.1. Classification (NCBI taxonomy): domain Eukaryota; kingdom Metazoa; phylum Chordata; class Aves; order Passeriformes; family Ploceidae; genus Ploceus; species Ploceus nigricollis. The sequence continues at coordinate 176,496 of VXBC01008319.1, forward strand.
ATTATCCTGAGGAGATTCTCCTTGTCCATAATTATCCTCAGGGCATTGTGCTGTGCTCTTTAATATCAGTATTTTACAAATGAAGGGGCAGCCAGCTACTACCTGACAAAATCCAGCTTTTTGGGGTCACTGGCACCCTCTGAAGTTGCTGATTAGTTCCTGCCAAGGTTAAAGCAAATAGATTCTCTACATGAATAATTTCCAAAGGTGGACAGAGGCAAAGCAGCTAATGGGAGCAAGCCACAGGCCTGCAGTGCAGAAGAGTGTTCCCTGGGATTTCTTTGCAGTATATCCTGATTTGGTGGATCACAAGATTACCAGGATATTGGGCATTTTGTATGGATCTCCCTTAATCTTGTGTTTTCTTTTGAGCTGAGTACTGGAGCAGAGATTTAAAGTCCCAGCTCTGATAATTTCTCTTCCTTCCAGGATATAGTCAGCCTTTCCCTCTGACCCAATTAATACTTCTCCTGACTAGAACAGGTCTGGGGCTGGACACACCCCCAAAGGTGTCTGCACTGCTGGCTATGGGAATAAATCACACAGACTCCATTTTCTTCATGGTGGAAAAAGCCCATTCTTTATTCACATAACTCCTTTTTATTCAGTTTTACCGACCTCGTGTGGGACTCCAATTGGTTAGTAGTTTTCTTGCCGATTTCTAATTTATTGGTCAGTAACAAGTCATTATTCTGTATTGATTGGTCACTCAAACCCCCAATGTGTATGTGCAGGAAAAGTTGTTTGTGAGAGACAGTTTTCATTTTTCTATCTAATGGTGTAAAAACAGTTTATACAGGTTCTAGTTATTTTTCACCCAGGAATATATTTTTATGTTAATGATCTGCTCACAAGAGGATTGCTTTCACATGGGAACTTGCAAAGTATTAGCTTTGACAAGGCCAGCCATTGATTTTAACAGAGCAGGCTTGATTTTATGAAGCCTTTCTTTATGATTTTTCTACCTTACTGCAACATTGGCTGTTCAGGGCTTTGCTCTGTGGCAGTGGTGAAGCCAAGTGAAGAAATTCCTTCATGCACTGGTGCCTCCCCAGAGCTGTCTGATTTGCCAAGTTAAGGCCCCAGTCTGACCTCTACCAGCTGTCCTCTTCCCTTCAGCATTGTTTTCTGATAACCTGTAGAAGATTATGATGAAAATCTGATTTTTAAAAAATTTCTGTGAGGCTGATTCCCATAGTTCAGATGTTTGGCAGAGGAAAGGAATTTAGGTGCTCCCATGGCACTGCATGGGCAGTGTGCAGAGTACAGGAAAGCCCAGCAGTTCTCTGCTATTTAGAGCTGAGGCCTGAGTAATCCCAGATTTTTTATTCACCTCTGTTGCTGTGTCACTGACTGTCAAAAGTCCCCATTTGACATGGCAGGTGTGGCAGATATATCTGGATTGTCCTTTGCTTGTGTACATTCAGCAGAGGAGTTGTTGTGAGTGATCAATCCAGGCAGGATTTGTTTTTGGAAGGGATTCACCAGGATGTTCTCTGCAATATTCCCATGACAACACATCAGAGGCTGTTCCAGGATCACAGGACTGCACATGGCCTGCAGTGGCAGTGATTTCAGCTTGTCACTGTTGTTTATAGCAGCAATCAGAAAACATTCTCCTCTCAGAAGTCTCCCTTCCTCCGAGCCTTGGGAATTCTTTTTCCCTTCCTCCCATCCTACTCCCCAATCTTGTTTAGACAAGTGTTTAGCTGATATTTCTGCCTTTCTGTTATGTTCTCTCTGTAACTTTTTGTGATCCTCCCTTCTCTGTTTGGTGTACTTGAATGTATCTAAGTGACTCTCCCCATCACGTGAAGAATTTCTAACAAGAGTTGGGAAAGACACAATTTGACAAAAGTTAAATTCCTTACTTTTTTTGTACTTTTTTTTGGCCTGAACAGAGCATGCAATTTGGGAAGCCACCTGAATTCCAGGCAGAGCCTTGCTCATAAGCTCCACCTGGCTTTGATTCCTTGAAGGAGAGTGAAAAGGGGCACCTTTTGCAGTCCATTTCTTTTGGCTCATTTTCTGTAGCCTCTGTAACAGGGAGAGTCACTCTGGGATGGGGTGGGAAGTTCCTCAGAGAAGACTCCAGCTCTGTGCAGTTGGGATTTCTGCCCATCCTTCTCTAAGTCCTCTTCCTCTAAGACTTGGACTCCAGCTCTGAGAAGACTTCACTGCTCAGGTGTGTTAAGAGCTTAGAACCTTTTTTTCATGTTAATCCCCCAACTGTTCAAAATCTTTTGGTCTAGATGTCTCTAATTGGATCTGAGTTTCATTGTTCACTCCTCTGAGTGGTTCATGTGGGAATAACTCAGTTCTGCCTCTCCTCTGCTCACATTGCTCCTTGCTTTCTTCTCCTTTGTGAACAGCTGCCTTTGATCTCCCTTTGATTTGCAGCTTTGAAACACAAGTGCATTTCTTAATTATGCATTGTGAATCCTCTCCTAAACTGGCTGTGCTGTTTATGGCAGTGCCTTAAGGAGTCATTTATTCTGCCATGGGCAGATGGAGGGTGCATTTAAAAGCTCTCAGGTGCAATGGGTGCTAAGAGCTTGCTAAAATTTGGGAACAAAAAATTTGACATGGTTATTGAGACATCTGACTTGGTGTGTTTATAGGTATGTCCTGTAACAACTGGGCTTTATCCAAACCACATCTCCAAAGTGTAAACATTTAGGGTTACCCTGCAGAAAATAAGAATCTAGGAGTCAATTCATCCAGCTGATTTAGGTGTCTGGATAACTGAGATGCTGTAGATTATCAGGAACTTCCACATGGGAATCACAGGGCACTGGTGACCTGCATCTTCCACCAGCAGCAGCTGGGGTCAGATGGGCAGCCCAAATGTCACCTGTGAGTGGGTAATTGTATTAAATCCCAGGTTTTCTCAAGGACCCCGTGTCAGGGAGCACAGATAATTCTGAACTCCCACAATTGAATTCAGCCCCTGAGGCCACAGCTCCTGGATTTTGTATTTGAAGGACCCATCACATCAGGGCAGTAAAGAGATTAAAGTTATTAATTCTCTGGATGTCTTAGAGAGATGAAACCTTTAAATGTTGCTAAATGTTCTGAAGAATAGGAGAAGCAGGGCTGTTTCTATCCATTCAGAGGGCTTTTTTTGCTATTCTCTGTTTCTAAATGAATTCCAAAAGGCACCATTAACAATACAAACTGATGCTCACAGGGTTCCAAGAGAATCAGCTGAGAACATGGGAAATTGGTCTTTTATGAATTGCTCTAAAACATTGATTTTTAAAGGACCCCAGGGGCAGCTTTGTAGTCAATGCTCTGTTGGCTTCTCTTGGCTTTGTCAAGTATAGAAAAGAAAGCCTGGAATATCCCACGTGCTGAATGCTGCCTGATTTCCTCTGAAGAACCAGGTAAGTAAAACTGAGATGACACTATTTGGTAACCTCAATACACCTACTCTGTGATGTTTTGCCCCAGACAGCTCAAGGAAGTGCAGATTTATTTTTTTTATTTAAGAAGATGTTATCTGAATAGATCAGATAATCAGCTTGTGTTTTTATCTGATGTTTGGGACATTCTGCTTAATTCAATAAACTCACTCCTGATAAGCTCAGCCCATATATCATGCAGTTGTTTCATTATTTTATTTCTAGGAGCACCTATTTGTGCATTATTTGCCATTATGGTTTATTTTTTCCCAGTTTTCTTGAGGCTGAGAATGAGCAGCTGCAGGATCAGCTCCGAGAGGTCCGGGATGAGAACTGCAGGCTCTACAGACTGGTGTCAGAGAAAGATTTTGAAATAAATGAGCTCCAGAAAAGAGTACGGGAGGAGAGGTTGGCTCTGTCAGGTAAACACAGCAAATTTGTGTTCTCCCCATGTTGGTTTGCTTGATGCTGATGACAAAAAAATGTCCCTGAAAAGAATAGTGCTCTTTTAGGGTACACAGTGATTTCTGTTCTTCATAGAACTTGCTATTATTGGCATAAAAATAATCGTGTTCCATAGAAATAATATTTTGGAAACTTCCTGTTAGTTCCTGTCAAAGAGCTGTGCTGCAGCTTTCTCTGCCCTGTAGGGTTAAATTTCTTATTCAGGCTCCTTTTTTTTCCTGCCTGAACAGGGCACAGGCAGGATACTGGATGAATGCAAAATTCAGCTTCTAAAGTGATTTTGGTGTCTTTTGACAACTGAACTGTGCAGGCTACACCTCCTCCACTGGGTGCCACTGTTGGTCAGGACAGCAGTGATGACCAGCTTGAAGAGAGCTAAATAACATTAAATTACACCTTAATCCTTGAAAAGCAGCTGTAGTTTGTGTTTAGGAGTGGTGATAATCTCTTCCTGGTCAGGACCAGGAGCCAGAAGTGCTGTTGCACCTTCTCTGGCTGATGCCAACCCCTTTCCTCTGTTTTCCTTGTCTGCATTGTGGCAATCCCCACATTGCTTGGGAATGAAATCCTTGGGTGAGTTTGTGCAATGCATTTGAAGACCATCAATTTAACATGGGAGCAGCAACCTGGCTTTGGTTAATTCAATATTTACTGTGATTCTCAGCAGCCATGATTTATCCTGAAAACTGAGGTAAAAGTAGCTCCTAGGTGGGAGGGGTAACATAAATCACACAAAGGAGTGAGAACAGTGCTTTTAAAAATAATGAATTGATTTTAAGTGCTTTTAAAAAAGCATTTTAAATGCTTTTAAAACAAATTCCTTTAAAACAATAAATTATTGTTTTTATTATTTATTATTTTTATTCTTTACAAGTTTTTTTAAATAGTGGCATAGGAAAAAATTCTGTTGTCAGCTATATTCTGTGTAGCCCCATTTTGTCTCTGGGGGTATATGGGGCTCAGCATTCACTTGTGAGTGATCTCTCACCCCTCTCACCCCAGTTAATGAATATCAGAGAAAAATGATTACTGCAGAGCTCTGAAGGAGGATGAAAGAGTTAAGAGGAATGACAGCAGCCAAGTTCAGTCTTCACACCCCCCACCAAGGGTTTGTTGTTGCAGGCTCATGTTCCTTGCTGAGCTGGAAGTTTCTGTGGACATTGTTTGCCATGACTTTGATTTTGCACTTGTACAAGAGCTTTCCTTCACCTGTGTGCTTTTAACCAGAGCCAGGTGACACAACAGCCAGGCCTGGGGTTTGAGTTGTTTGTGGCACTAATCAAACCCTCCCTGATGAGGGAGCCAGTGACGTGGCTAATTAAAAGAGCAATTAAAAGAGTTATCCAGTAAAGCTCCCTGTGTAATCCCAGGGGAGTTATAAATAGGCACAATGAAATTTCCTGGACCTTGTCCAGGACCCAACTGTAATATTGTGCCTGACCTTTGAGGACTGATGTCTAGAAATGTTCACACCTCTGTTCCAGCAACTCCTCCAGTAGTAAACAACCAAGCAAAGCAGAGTGTTGCCTTTTTCTGTGATAATGCCAAAAAATCCTGTTCCCAGCTGTCCTTCCCAGCAGTGAGCAGGAAACACCACTGCCATCTCTAGGTAATAATGTTGCTACGACCACTGTTGTGGCCTTGTGACACGTGGCTGTTGCCACAGTGTGAAATGTGGCCCTGGTGTGCTGCTGAATCAAAGGACCAACCCATCCAGCTGGCACCTCTGACATCTCTTCCCTCACTTGTTCATTTAAGTGCCTGGCACAGCTCAGAGAGGAAGGGATGGGACAATGGAAGTACATTGTGACAGGGAACAAAAGCATGGTCTGTTGTGAATCCTGCCTGTAAGATGTGCTCTCTGCTTTGATGTGTTCTTTGCAGGGGTGTCTGGTTTAGCTGGAGACATGGCTGCCACTAAAATAATTGAGCTGGCCAAAAAGAACCGTGAGGTGACTGCTGAGTTTGAGAGTGAGAGAGCCAGAGTGAAGCAGCTGAATCACAAAGTCAAGGAGCTGGAGAGAGAAGTGAGGCATTTTTCTTGCTCTTTTTGCACAGTAAAACATGGAAATCCAGCCTCTGGGATAGAAAATGGGTTTGATTCATGTTCCCATGTTGAATTTGCTCTTAAATCTGTGTTTGCTTTGGGTTGTGGTCATTTCTGTCCATGATGTGTTCCCTCAGCTGTTTCACCTCTGCAGACAGGAGGAGCTAGGAAAGGATATCCCCAAGTTACAATGAGCTAAGGATTTATCAAACAGCAGTTAGGAATGGTCATTTGTAGAAGCACAGAGACTTTTCTAAGAGTTTGGCAATGCTCTTTCTCTTATTATTTATTTTTTGTGAGGAGAAGCAAATTTCACACCTTTATGTCTTACATTCCCACCTCGTTAATACCAGTCAGTAATTAGTTCTTTATTCTTCTAAGCTTTTGTTATTCCTGTAATGAAAGCTGTTTTGTGGAATAAGTACTTCCAGAACTGAGACAACACCAAACTATATCATATAAGACAGCAAATCTTCACTCAGGCAGATTCAATTTTCTGGTTTACTGTGACTTTTTGCCAACCTTTCACAGAAGTAATTTTACTCAGGTGGCTGCTGAATTGAAAATGAGATGTCCTGATGTCAATATTTGCTTTGTCCTTTGGCTACTGCTCCTCTTCCTTACACAGTATTGGTGATTTTTTAATATAATTTTAAATTTTTTTTCTGAACTTTGCTTTCTTAGAAGACATCAGTTAAATGAATCAATAATGTTGACAGATGCATTTTGACTCAGTCTTTCACCATCACTTATTATCATGAGTCATGCATCTACCTGAATTGCACCCCAGCTACCTGAAAGATCAGGAAGTCGTAGATTAAATTAAATTTTGGAGAACTCCTGCATAAATCCACAGTGTTCTGGTCACAGGGGTCTTGTCAAACAGTTGGCAGGTTGGCAAACAAGTATCAGGTGTAGTTTGGGACCTACAAAATCACACAAGTAGTGGAGCAATTCATGAATAATTTAAGGAAAAATCAACTTTCCTTTCCCCTACTGCAGAAGTGTAAGGACCATTATTCAAACAAAAACATTAAATATTCTCAGATTTTGGCCCAAGAAGAAAGGAGCACAAACATTTCAGGAAGAAGATGAAGGTGTAAATAATATGTAAAATGAAAGCAATGGTTGACACTAGCAGGTATCTTTATCAAAATGTGGAGTGATAGGTAGAAGACACTGTTATTTTACATATTTTTAGCTCTTTCCTTGCATGAAAACTGAAAAAATATGTAAATCATAAGTATTTTACCATGATTATGTTCCCCCAAACAGAATGGAAGATGTGGCCACTGAACAATCACTTGGCAAAGCATGGGCCACATAAGCAAAAGGGTGTTTGCAGAAAATTTCCTCAGAACTGGAGCCAGCAGCTGCCAGCTCCAGCTGAAATTCCTCATTATCAGTTCATTGACTACAAAACTTCATGAACTGGATAGAAAGAGTGACCCTAACCCATGAAAAAGGGTGAAATTAGAGCTGCCTCTGAGTGAGTTTTTCCCCAGATGCCCCTTTAATGAAGGAGCTCTTCCTTAGAGCCTTCTTTAATTCAGGCAAATAATCAAGATTTTCCACCCACCTCAGAGAATGAAGTCTCAGACTTTGAAAGCAACACTTCCTGGCCTGTCCAGCCCCAAATCCCTGCACTCTTATCCATTTAGAAATCTTTGCAACAGCAACATAGGGCATGATTGAGAGCAGGAGGAGTTGTATGTCTGTTTTCCTTTGCTGTGGCAAACAAGAGGAGACAGAGTCTTTATTCTTAAATAATAAGTTATTTAAAGCAGTTTAAAAATGCTGCTTTAGAGCTCTCAGCTAAAGAAAAAGAGCCTTAACACCATTAAATCTCAGTTATAGGGTGTCAGGTAGATTTCTCCTCTTATATTCCTCTGTTGAGTACTGTTTGCTTTTTATGAAATATTCTGGGCTGGACACCATTTGGATTTATGTATATAAACATTAATTTGAGGTACTTTAGGCAATAAAATGCCTCAGAAGTCTCCATACTTGAAATTTGATCCCATCTCAGCAAGTCAGAGACATCTTCTGAAGTTATTCCACAGTAAAATGTAACATGGTTCTTTGGGAAGCATTTCAGAAAAAATAATTATGCTTTCTTACTGATTGTGTAAAAAACAAGGGAAAATTAAGGTTTTTTTGGTTTTTTTAGAGTACATAAATATCCAAGTTATACTTTTTTGCTAATTAATACTCCATGAAGTGATGCTGTTCTCTGCATCCATTCTACACTAACAATGGGGTTCTTCTCCAGCTACAGGCAGCCACAGAAAAAATCCATTCCCTTGGTGGTGATGCTGCAAGAATCAAGGAATCAACTCTGAAAATGCTGGAAGGAAACTTGGTAGGAATTGTAATTGAAATGAGGAAATCAGCAGCTGATACTCAGCTCCTTTGTAGAACAAGGATGTATCCCTGTCACCACTTTTGGGACCAAATTCCCCTGTACCCCCTCTATGCCCCAAAAATTAGGTCTGGAAAAAATAATTCAGTGGTCCTGATGGATCTGTGGATGTTAATCACTTCAGTTTTTCCCTGAGGGTTCTGTTCTCACCAAGTACACTCTTCTCCTGCAAGGCTGAAAATCCAGAGGTGAAAGCACTACAAGAAAAGTTGAGCACAGCCAACGTAAAAGTGACGGAATATCGGAACCAGCTCCAGAATCTGAAACAGGAACTGAAGCTGACCCAAAAGGTACCACTGCAGGGAGCAGTCTGGGGCTGGGACCACTGCAGGAGGTTCAGGCTTGGGAAACTGGGAGGCTTTTGGCCTTTGGTTGGCTCCCATGAGCTATTCCAGTGGAGCAGGGAGGTGAGGAAGACACAAGGGTAGGGGTTGGAATTGAAATTGTGCTCCTGGACACAGAGATCTCATGTTTTGCCTCCCACTGTCCATTGGACACAAATCCTTCTGAGTTTTAAAGTCCCAGATCAGCAGAACTGTTTGTGGCATACAGTCAGGTTCATTCCTCCTTTCCCATACATTTAATTATGTATTTACTTTTAATGTAGGTTCCAGTCCCATGGGAATCAATGAGATTAAAGGTCATGCTTGAACTAAAGCATGTGTTTAAAGAGTTTGTTGGAATGACATCCAGAATAACCTTTTCCTCTGATTCATGATGGATTTAAGTGTTATTATGTGCTCTGATTCTCTTTGGTTTCCCTACTTTGTGTAGGAGACCTGCAATGCAGATCAGAGTAGAGAATATGGTCCTAAAAATAGAACTCTGCTGACCTTTTTATAAATAATTTAAATGCTCTTCATACTAAGTTTAGCTGTGTCAGAATTTTGCAAGGGAGGTTGGTTCAATTCCTGGTGTGTATGAAGACAATATTTCTACTCTGTTCCTGGTTAATTATGGGTAAATATTCATCATATCAAAAATAATTGTGTATATTAAAAACTGCTTGTGTTCCCTGTTAGAGAGAGCTGCTTTTCCTTCCCTCTCCCCAATACATCCTTTTAAGCCTTTTTGTTGATCCTTACTGTTAATCCCTTTTCCCAGATTTTAGCAAAAGAAGTTGGGGAAGATGTGAATATCCAAAGTCTCTTGGCCAATTCTGGCAACTGGCGTGGACGAGCTCAGCAAATTCTTCTTCTCCAAACCAAGGTGAGTTATGACCCTGCAAGGTGCCATTTCAGCTGGAATTCTCTTTCTAAGTAGAGCTATCACCTCAGTTTAAGGTAAAAGTACTGTTAGTTCTTCATTAATTCTTAACATCTCTTTGTTGACGTGTGCACACCATGTTAATGACTCTGCAGCCCTGCAAGCTTTGGTATTTCAGCTGGGAATCTTTCACATCTGTGTCAAAGGAAGGAGTTCAGTGACCTTGCAGAGCTGTGGCAGCCTAGTTCAAGTCCCAGGGTGTTTTGAAGGTGCCTCTCTCCACTGAGAACAGAAGGAGCCCTGTCAGTGTCTGTGCTCTGACTTAGACACCTTTGTTCAGTGCTTGGAGTCAGATGGGAAGAATTGAGGCCAGATCAGGTTTTCAAGTTGTTCCCTTGGGAGCTTCAGTAAAATCTTTAACTCCTGAGTCTTCTGAAGGGCAGAGTTTAGCTGAAATGTCAGCAGGAGGCAGGGAGGCAGTTTTGTCTGCATCTAAATAAAACTTCTCTCAGGCAATTTGATATGTAATTTTCCTCTTTTTCTGCTGTTCAATTATATGCCATCAAACTGTGATTTTTTTACACTCTGACTGAGATTTTTAACCTCTGCTTTCCCTTGAGCAAATTCCATTTCCCCCTATTTTATCCCTGCCTGGGGTTCACCTGACCACTGTTCTTACTGTTCTCTGCTCTAATGTACAGAGATTTCTTTCTGATCCAGACTCCTCAGGCCCCTTTTGTAGTCAGTGGGGATCTTGTAAATCCAGTCACTGGATCAAAAGTGAGGCAGGTTCCTCCAAGGCAGGGCAGAGGAACTGAGCTGTGGAAGTGCCCAGTTCCTTCTACTGACTATGAAATCAGCCTGCAGTGAGCAGTTGACAAGCTGAGTTCCCTTGGATTCACACAGCAGCAATTCCAATGCTCTGGAGTGCCTGTCTGGCCTCCAAATGTGGCTCCACAAAGGCACAGATCTCCCATGTGTCCCAGATCTCCATCCTGCACAGATGCCTTAAAATATGCATGTTTATTAGCAGCTGAATTTCAATTTGAAAGACCAGACACTGCTAGTGTTAGTTAACCATGAAAATATCAAGGAGTAATCTGAGCTGCCTTTGGCTGTGTCCTCTTTGCCCTGTACCCCTGGTAAAGCTCTGGGTGAGTTGTCATTATTGTGCCATAGGTTCAGGAGCTGGAGCATAAACTGAGTCAACAAAAGATCAGAGCTTCACTGCTTGAGGTGGATGAGGGATTGCTGACATTTCCTGATCCAAGGAAGTTGTCAATCCAAGAGAAGAACTTGCTGAAAATTCGCAGCTTGGAAAAAGAAAAGAAGGAATCTTTGGAGGTAAAATCCTGTGAACTGACAGAGTTCTGTTTGGGTGTGGAGCAGTGTGTAATAACTTGTCCTGCCTTCAGGGTGTGGTACAGCCTACCTAAAACCATTTCACAAACCCACCTGATCTGCTAGAGGAAGCTCTGCCCCACTTCACAGCCAAGCCCTGCAACAGCTGCCCCCCAAACTCCTTAGCATCCCTCTTGCCACTTGGCCAGGTGTGCATTCTTCATCCCAAATACAGACATCCCCTCACACCTCCTGTATCTGTAGGGCTCTGGGCTTCTCCATTTGAACAGAATAATGGAGAATCAGAATCCAGAATAATGGAAAATCAACCCAGACCACCTGGATTCCTGAGCAGACAGACCCTTTCTGGATGCTGGCAAGCAGGCAGCAAGTAGCATTTATAATTTCTACTTCCCTAGGAATAATACAGTATTCCAGTCCCATTTTTTAGAATCTACCAGGTAATGTGTGATTCTTTTTGCTTACCACAGCACCTGGGGCTTGGTGATAAGTTATAACTTTCATTTCCTTTTACATCACTGCAGAAACTCTCTGAGCAATACAACACTCTCCAAAAAAACCATGAGGAATTGAAAAAAAAACTTGATGCCTCAAGAGCCAGGAACCAAATGCTGTGTGGAGAAGTGAAGATGCTGAAGGGACAGATTGGGACCTTGCTGGAGAAAGGGAAACATGATGATGAGCTCATAGATGCCTTGCTGGTACAGTCTGTGTTGGTCCCAGCCCTGTTTCATGGCACACTGAACCTTAGGGGTGTACAGGAGCCTGATAGATCCAACTGTGACAGCCAGAGGTTTCCCTGTCAGCTGAAGTCCTTCTGCATTTTGGATCAGGTCATGTAAGGGCTGTGAGACAGCACCAGGTGTGACAGTTACAGTCAAGTGGCCCTGAGCTGCAGGGACTGGCAGAAGCATTTTGCAGAAGGATTGAAGTAGGCAGAGGAAGGGCTTCAGTCCTGACCCAAGGTGCTGGCCTGTGTTTTTTGTTCTGGTAGATTTTTTTTTTTTTCCTTAGAATGCCTGCAGTCCTGCAGGAATTTTTTTGTTTGTAACAAAACTTCCATTTATTTTATTACACAGCCCACAACACACAAGCTGAACCATGAGCACTAAACCATGTGCACACTCACATGCAGTAGCTGAGAGGATTTGGACTCTTCAAAACCAAGAGTTTTAACAAAGGCTCAAAGATGCTGAGAAAGAAATAAATGGCTGCTGTCATAGTCCTGCCATGGTTCTAAGCAGCCTTCCTCAATTAAAATAGCAAATATAGTAGAGAATATGCCACCTCCTAGCAGGGTTAATTCTGTTTTTCCTGATCCAACTCCTCACTAGTTTCAAACCACTCAGATTTCCCTGCTGCTGTGGGTAGGTTTTAGCTCAGCTGGCATTCACCCTTCTCCCACCAGGCACTGTGGGTGCTGACCAGCAGATTAGGGGAGCCAAAGGACACTTGTCACTTTTTCTGAGTATTCCCACTAAAATTAGTACAGAAAGATGCAAGTTCATTTGGGAAGGGGTAGTTAATCTCTTTTATCCCTTCTATCACAAAAGCACTTTACTTGCAGGTTGTTGGCCTGACAGAGCAAACTGCCTGACAGGTATTAGATTTGTCAGTGTGGAAAAAACCCTCCAAAACTACTGATGAAGCAGCCTGGCCTCATATCTGTCACCCCATAGTACCCTCAGCTTTTAATCTCACTATCACATGATCTGATCATGATCTAATTCCACAAAAAGCACATTGAAATCTTGAGTTTCATTCAGTTTATGGAAAAAGTCACTTCTTTATCAAAGGCCAGCCTTTCTTGCTCTGTTTTCTGCTACACTGAGCAGGAGAGCTGGCAGCAAATTGAATCTGACCATTGCTCAGGTCAACATAACAAATAACATTGCCAAAGTGGCACCAGTGACACCAGTGTGCTCCCACCAAGGAATGGGCTTGGCAGGGCAGGGGCATGCCCTACCATTCCTAAATGGATATTTGTCTTGGGGGGGAGGTTTAAAATAAAGATTGTATACAAAATAAAGATCTCACCTGTTTCTATTTTACCAGAGCCAGCAGAAGCAAATGCAGGAGATCTTAAAGGGCCTGAGCCAGAAGGAGGATGAGAACAAGGACTCTCAGCAGATGATGGGGCAGCACTTGAACACTGAGATTCAGAAACAAAGCACCCTGATATATCAGCTCAGGGAGTTGGTGGCTGACAGAGAAGAAAAGGTTAAAATGCTGGAGAAGGAGATTGGGAAGCTCACACTTCAGGTAGGCAGAACAAATGAATTAGAGGAGCACACTTGGTAATCACTTTAGATCTGCTCTTCCACTTCCTTGTCCCTTATTATCTGAGATGGTTGCTGCCTCCAGACAGTGATCCCTGTCCTGCTGGCAGTCTTTCCTGATGGAATGATAAAGCAGGAATTCTCTTTTGTAACTCCTCAGTTCCTTTGTGCATAACTTGAGGCTGTTTCAGCAGCAGCAAACACAGAAATCCCAATCACATCCATACATGGGCCATGTCAGGACTGTCACTGACTGACAGCAGGACTTGGGGCTGCACTGGGGACTCCTCAGTGCTCAGCACCCTTGGCTGCTGGAAGGAGGAAACAAACAAATGTGTCACATCAACATCAGCAGCTGCTGCTGTCTCACAGTCAGGATTTGTGAAGACTATTTAGGCATCCCATTCTCATTGATCCAAAACCCTCCTGGGGTTATGGTGAGGTTGTGAATCTGCCAGGTACCTCAAGAATGGGGGCTGGAGCATTGAAGCCAGGCTCAAACCTGGGTTAGGGACACAAACCAGCTGTGCTGGCAGTGCTGCTGCTGCACTGTGGGTTATTAATGCACTCTGACTTCATATGAATCTGCCCTTTTTACTGACTTCTGCTTTGTTTTCATCCTGCAATGGATGGGAATTAAAGCAAAGCTTCTGAGGAGGTCCTGTAAATCAAAAGTTCTGGCTTGTTTGTAGCAGTAATGAAAAGCTGCTGATTTGGCATTGGTGCAGCTGTTTTCCTCTGAACTCTGTAATTGGTTTTATAACATGCTCCACCATTAACAGAAGAAATCTGCCCATCCATAGGACAAGTCAGGAGCTGCTCATCCACCACGCTCTGAGCACTCAGGATCACCTGAGGAGTCAGGCAGCAGCAGGGCTGGAAGGACAGAATCTGCCTGGTAAGAAGATCAGAAAGTCAATCTTTCAAGTTTTGAGTAATCCAGGAGCCTGGTTTTCCCAGGGAGTTTCATCAAACCACAAGTGCTTTGTGCCAACAGCTGTGGCAGCCTGTTTGCAATATATGGGAATCTCTAATCACATTATCTCTTGGACTTTTGTCCTGGAACTGAGAAGGATGTACAGACTTGCAGACATGACTAGATTTGGCATGGTGGTAGTGCAGCTATTTCTCCTCCTGCAGCTCAGATAATGTTTATGTGGTCAGCTTAAGTGCCTGGGAGTCTTTTCCCTTATGAGACACGGGGCTTCTAACGAGCAGATTTCTGTGAGCAGGGTGGGGAGTGAATGCAAAGTGCCATTTTAGGTAAGCACTAAATCACTGGTGCATTATTTAAATCAATAAATGCTCTTTGAGTAGGATTTACATGCAGAAATGTTGAAAACACACCACATCATTTGTTCTTACCAAACACCCTCTTTAAAGCCTCGCTGAGGACTGTGTAAATTACACTAATCTTAGTGCAGCAATAAATCTGATTTCTGTTTACACTGATGTGACTCTGGGTCACTCTGGCTGTGTAAAGGGACCACGGTACCACAGCAAGTTATGTCTTTTCCTGTTAAATTGCTGCTAAGTTTGTTGCTAAAGAGTTCATAGTCTAATTGATAATGAGGATTTGAGACTGGTCTGATGGGGATGGGGGAAATTTTTCATCAAGATAAAGTTAAAACTGATCTCTTCTGTGTAATTTCCTACCTCATTACTTTAGACACCCAATTTGGCTTTAAAATCAGCTGAGTATCCCTGAGTCTAAGTAGAGCATTACTATAAAATTTAAGAAGAATTCAGTGGTTTTGAGTTGCAGTTAAAACATCCTTAATTTAAAAGTTTCTGCACCCTTCTGACTGTTTTAATTCTCCCCCTTCTAACTCTGCAGAAGTTGTTGTGCTCTCCTGGAGCAAATCTATATTTTATCCCCTTTTTTTTTACCTCACACGTCTGCTGATGGTAAGCAGGAACCAAAGCTGGGTAATGGCTTTGTGGAAACCACTAAGTGCAGTGCACAAATTATTGCTTGTGTACAGGGCCAAGGGCTCTGTTGTGGAAAGAGCTGACGTGTCAGGTGGGCAATGAATGATCCTGAAAAACTCTGAGAGCTGTTAATAACTTGGTCAGCAAGGCTCACTCCTTCCATTAACTTTAATATGCTGATGAACTCTCAAATCTGTTTGGCTGTAGTGAATCATCTTTTCCTATCAGAAAAGGTGAAATGAAAAATGTTATAAATAGATGCTAAACCTTTTGGGGATGGCAGAGTAAAAATCTGCATTTTTAGACTCAGCCAAAGCTGAATATGAACCTTAACTTGATTTTAGGTATGAACCTTAACTTGATTTTAGGATTAACCACTCCTAGCCCAGAAGGCACATCTGTCACTTCCACAATACTAAGGCTTTATCCTTTTGTTAGCTACAGCTAAAGTAAGGAAACTTGGGGTAAGTCTGCAGGGACTTGGCTTTGGGCAGCTGAATTTGTGTTGAGGAAACACACAACCCCTGAAATGGGGTGTCCCAAACAAGCACACACCTAAATGAGGTGTCCCAAATGAATTTATTCTGGTATAGCCAATCTTAAGCACATGTCCTTATACATAAAAATCATCCAGGCTGGCAGTGATGCTCCAGTGTTATCAGTTGGCTCCTCCTCTTACACCAGTGAACCTGACAGATCTTCCTGAGGGTTTTCACAAAGCAGATTTCATAAAGCTGTGTGAAATATGTTTTTAAAGGGAATTGGAAAGTTGTGCCCTGCATTGCAGAGCAGGGGTCGCTTTGTTAAGAAAATCTGTGACATGCAAACACCATCAAACTGCACAGAGCTGGGATTGCCTCACCCAGTGCTGGGTGAAGGTGTGAGGTGAGGGAGCTCTTCCCTACAAAACACAAACATTGGGAAAGGACTGGAATTCTGGGAAGACTGCCCTGTGTGAAGCCCCTAACACAGCTTTCCTCCCCCCAGCACAGTGTCCGCGATGGGCCACGTGCTCGTGGAGTCAGCAGCCACAGAGCCTTTCTTCCTCATCCCACCTGGAAGGTGGGTATATAAACTTCATTATCAGCAAGGGAAGTGCTCTGCCATGCTCTGCAAGCTGCTGGAAATCCTTGTTCTGCCTGCCTTGTTCCTGTAATGAAAGCTTCTTGCACCATCCCTCCTACCTGAAGCTGTCTAAGGGCTCTAACATCTGATTTCTCTCTTAATTTTGTAATTGACTGCTTGTTTGACAGCAATCTTTTCCATTTTTACTCCCAACCACCAAGATTTCTCCTGCTTTTTTTTTGTTCTAAAGAAGGTCTTCCTGAAAGCAGAGAGGTCAGAGAAGTAATGAACTACAAAATAATGGGATGCATGGGAAAACTGCCCCTTCTTTTCAGCACATTTTGGACACAAGAACAGCCATTGTGCAAATGCTGCCTGAAGCCTTTCAGAGGGAGAAAATCAATAGCAGGGCATTTAATAGTTTAGTGTAGCACTTGGGAGATACAATCTCCCTTTACTTTGGCAGTAGCAGTGGGAGGAGAGTCAGGGATAATGAATTGATCAGAGGTGGAAGTTTGTTTTCAGGGGTGATGGGGAGGGGAAGCATCCTGGAAGCAGCTTTCTAATGACACTCCCTGTGACTTTATATCCAAAGATTTCTGTTCTATTTATTGCAGTCTAGAGATGGGTGCTGGGGGGAGGTAGTGAGCCTGGCTCTGCATCCTGCCTTCACCTTCAGACAAGTGTGTTGGAGATAGTGCTCAAATCCTGCCTTTGTTTCATTCCTTTCATTTCAGAAGTGGGAACCAGACTCTCTGTGCTTGTGCTTTCCTCAGGTCTGCTGGCACGGACAGCTGGAGCTGGGAAGCGCTGCTGGGAGAGATCACAATGCAGAGGGCTCTGTGCCAGGCTGCTGAAGTGGAGAGGGAAAAGCTCCTGGAGCTGGTGGCTGTGCTGCAGAAAAGGTACAGCCTCATCCCAGCAGCATCCTTGCTGGGTGCTGGGATCAGGGAACACTGCAGAGTCTGGGACATGCATTACAGCACATCACACGCTGCCATCCTTGCCTTAAATAGGGGGTTTTCAATTTTTTTCTGCTCAATTTCCCTGCCTGGCTGATGATTCATTCTTTTTATTATTCTTTTAGAACAAAGGGCAGAAAGAAATGGAGCCATCTTCCAGCTTGCTGCACCTAGATAAAACCAGAATTGCTGTATTTATACATGCATGGCCTTATTGAGGCAGCAATATTATTCATTAGTAGTAAATACTGTAATTTGTATTTATTGTATGTATTGTAATTATTGTTGTAATATTCTCTTCCAAAGCTTTTCACATTCTTTTTTAAGTTTCATTGTATCCTTTTCTAAATGAATTTATTCTGGTTTAACAGAGGCATAGCAGTGATTTTTTTTTAAATTTTATTTTCTATGATTCAATTCAATGTAAGATGATGTTAAAAGCCAACCATGTTTTAGGAGAAAAGGGAAAGCAAAGTAATTTTTTTTTACACCTTTCAGCTACTGTTTTTTTTTTTCCCAGTATGTTTTATTTGATTCCCAAATCTGTATTCCAATGTTGGAAGTATATTCCTGTCTATGTGCTTGTCAATACAATAAGCACTGTTTGCTTGCTTACTTTAATTTACCACAGTTATCATTCTCACTTGTACAACTTTTGTCCCACATGATTAATCACAGTCAGAAAAAACCAGATTTTTTCTTTTAGAACTGTGGAAAAGGTGCTTTTAAAGCTAAATTCTGGAAATACATGCTGGGAAAAATCTTTTTCATGTTTGTAAGCCCAGTGGCTTTAATAGAGCTGTGCAGTCAGATGAGGATGGGGCTGTGAGTGGTAACTGAAGTGTGGCCACCTCCAATATGGGATAATGAAAAACAGAGTCAATGAAATGCACAGTTGCTTGTAAAATGTGCCATAAACTGATGATTCAGCAGCTCCACAGTTATCACACATTTATCAAGCAGGTAACATAAATTTTGTGAGACTGTGTGCAATAACTCTTGAAAGACCTCAGGGTAATATAGCACCAGTCAGATTTCAACATGAATATATTTTTAAAATTCAGGTTTTCCTCCTCTTCCCTCCACTGCTGGGGTGTATCAAAGTTCAGGTAACACAGATAATGCTTAAATCAAGAGAAGAGCCCTGGGAATTGTTATAAGTGGGATTTTTCTACAGCATTTTAGTTTAAATTATTCCTATTGGCAGATGATTCCATTAAAAAATCCCACAGATCTTGCCATTTTTCCTCCAGTTTTTGTGTAAAGTGGATGCCAGAGGAACACCAGGGTCAAATGAAAATTTAGTGAATGCAGAACCACTGAGAGGAATAAAATGTCTCAGAGCACATCACCAGCCTGGGAATTCACTGCCACAGGAGGTCAAGTCTTGCCTGTAGCTACATTTTTAAGCCAGTGATATAATTTTATTAGAATTGTAATATTTTTTTTTTAGTTATGCCAGCTAGGAGGGAAATAAACTAATCAAGTCTCTTGATTCAGAGAGTAACCAGCTTCCACCTGTGGGGACAGGAGGGAAATGCTCTTATTCAGTCTAATCCAGTGAGTCAATCTGTGTTTCTTTTTAGCTTTAAACTCCTTGGAGTCACTTGGTGTCAGTCACTGCCCCACTGGCAGCATCTGTGGGTGCACATCAGATTTTTGCAGTTAATTTTCTGAGATGTTATGCAGGGTGGAGAGAGGCATTTTGCTTTTTTGTGATGTAACCACCAGTTTCTTTTCCACCCTCTCCCATCCATGGTCATGTCTAATTGCCAAGTTTATTAAAAGCAGAAGTTTCTTTTCTTCCTCTCAGATAACTGACGCAAATGTTAGACTGTGTTTTTATAAACTATTTGCCTTCCAAGCTTTCCCAGAGTGACTAAAAAATTCAGTTTATTATTCCTGTAATAAAAGATCCCTCCTCAGCAATCTGCAACTTTCCTGCTCATCTGAGGGGTGAATTCACACAGGGAGCCGGAATTAAGGGATCTGAACAAACAAACCCATTGTTTCCAACTGTACTCATTAGTTAATTCTCTTTTGCATATTTAGAAGATGTCACTTGATACAATTTCACTGGGATTTCTGCCTTTGGATGCATGGAAAGTTCTTTCCCTTCTGTTGGGAGCTCTGCAGGAAGAAGCAGGATTTAATACCAAGATAGATATGATGTAGACATGACACAAATGAGCTGAACTCTTTTTTTTTTCCAATCTTTTTTTGTGTGTCAGGGTGGAGGAAAGCAGTGACAAAGTCTTGGAAGCTGAGAAGAAGCTCCAGGAAGAGCAGTGCCAGAGTGACAGCTTGGAACAGCAGCTTGAAAAGCTGCAGGTGTATCCAGGGAGCAGCACAACTGCACAGGAGCCTGCCCTGAGGAACAGAAAAGGTGAAGAGGAGCTCTCAGCCACAGCCACGTCCCCTATTTCACCTCTGGGCTTTATAGACAGCGACAACATTCGGGCTCCACGTGCCAAACCCAGCCCAGTGCTTGACCTTGCACGTGGTGATGGGACCTGCTCAGAGCCAGGAGCAAGGCAGGAGGCAAAATCCTGACCCTCCTTCAGTGAAGAGGGTTTTCCCACAGGTCTGAGTGGGACCAGGATTTTTGCAGCATGTTTCCATGGGATAACTCCAGGAAAAAAGCTTTCCCCTGCTCTGTGCTGCCCCCAGGCCCAGAGCTCCCTTTGCACTCGAGCCTGAGGGATTCAGCTGAAGGTTAAGAGCAGAATTAAAGGACATATCCCAATTTAAGGCCTGTCAGTGCTTATGAAAAACTATTGCTGGTGATGAAGTAATTAGATCTGGTGTAATTTATTATCCCATGAACGTGATAATCTCCTGCTATAAATATGAAAGCCTCCCTGGCGTAGTTAAAGAAGAAGAATTCATGGTGGGTGTTAAATTTTTATTTCCCTGATCAGATCCTTTTATTGCTTAAGGACTCTGATTCTGTAAAGTGTCTAAACCAATAAAATGGCACATATTCTTAAGGAAAATTTTCCAGTGGTTTCCTTTTTTATGTGTATTTTCATAAAGTAAAAAGACTTCAAATGCCAGAAGATGAAGAGCAGGGAGGGGAATTTCAATTTGGCAAATGTTGGGGTGGTGTCAGGCTGAATTAGGGTGACCAGAGAGCTCATCAGAGACCTTGGATGAGCCCTTCAGAGGAACCTTTCTACTGAATGGGGACTGAATGGGTGCTTCAAACCTCCTTCTCTCTGTAAAACATGGATTTGTTCCTTAGAGCAGGATTGCTGTGTCCTTGGAAGGGGCTCCAGCCCACACTGACCAATTCTCATGTGGTTTTTTATGAGCACTGATTCTTAGAGTTGTCTCACCTGTTTTAACTGAGAGCAGAAAAATTTAGATCCCAGAATTGTGGGAGCATTTTGGTGCTGTTTTGTACAGAATTTAACTGAGTTTCTGAGGGCTCAGACTTCTACACAACCTGGTGTAAAAGTGTTGATGTGTTCTGTTATCAAATCTTCCCCTTGCAAGCTCCAAGAGAGACAAACTCTCCAGGTCCTGAGGCTTTTTGGTCAAGTTTTGTTGTGCTGTAGTAAAGTTTCAGTAACTCCCTTCTGGTAGCTGGCATTTCCTAGCCAGAGGAAGAAGCTGTTTTCACCAGTGACAGATCCCTTCTCACTAAATATTTAGTTCATTAATCTCCTCTGCTTAAGGACTAAAAGCAAAAGTAGAAAAGGATTGGCAGTAAGGCTAATAAGGAGAAATCCTCTCTAAATCCACCAGATGAGTAGGTAACAATCTATTTCACTCCCCTGCTTTGATGAGAGCTTTGTGATGTGCCAAAACTGGATTTTGTACAAGAACCAAGCCTACAAGTCTGTAGTACACCTCTTCAGCAGAGCATGGAGGTTATCTCAATGCTTTCATGCCAGTGGTTGAGGAAATAAGAAAAAATTAAAAGCTTGAGTACAAAATAGAGACTAGAGAACCTGCTAATTAACATAATATTTTCCTTTCTTTCTGAAAGTACAAAATTGTAGAGAGCTGATCTAATTGCTAGTCTAATGTTTCTGGTCTCTTCAATCCAAGGGAAGGAGATAATGATGCTAAGGAGCTGCAAAAAACCCAGTTGTGTTTTAAAATTATTCAGCCTTTTCATTTTCTCAGCTTTTTTCCTGTTTTATCCAAATTCCAAATTATCAAAGAATAATCCCAGAGGAGGGATAGGTAAGTAACAGCAGGTTTTCCTCAGCCCTGTAAAGCACAGCCTCAAGATCAAAAGCATTTTTTAGCTGTACAATGCAGCCTTTTCTTCTCATTTGTTTTTGTCAGAATTCAGTTCTCTCCAACCAGGTTCTTTCAGATAATGCCACACGAGGAGGATTTAGTGTTTTAATACCAAATGTACTTATTTGAAGATATTTGATGTTATGAGGGATATGAATTGGGAAAAGGGATACAGAAATGTGCCAACACGACAACACAAGCACAAACCAGCAATTGCAATGTTCAGTGGGAGCACAGCACAGATTCCAGCCTGGCTCTTCCCTCTCCTGGTGCTGTATTCCCAGTTATAAGGACTGCAGCCAGCTCCAGCCTGCCGTTTTCTTCATTTAGCTGGTTTCTTGATTTTTATAATTTATTTGGGGCTGAACCACACAAATCCTTCCCTCACATTACCTGGCTCCAGGTAAGTAGTGCTGGCTATTGATTATTTTAGAGGAAGCCATTTATTTACACTTGCTAAAATGATTCAGCCTTCTATCTACAGCAGAGATCACCCTGCAGTCCCTCAGGGCTGGGATAAGTTCAGCATCCTCTGCAATAGCTGTGCTCTCTTCCTGCACTCCTTTCTGAGCTCCCTGAACACTTCTCTGGTCCTCCTTCTACTGTAGGGATTCACTGGTCACAGGTTTTGCTTCTCCAGTCCTAGCTGTAAATTTGGATTACATTTTCTCTATAACCCTGAAAAAAGTTTCTGATTTTTTTTTGGGATGACCAGAGCTGCGTGTTTTGGGCAGACCTTTATTCAGGAAAGCATTCCTGAGTTAGAACCTTGGTTTGAAGTACATTTATCCTACATTTTGTTTATGCTGAGGATCAAAGTGCTTTACAAAAGTTGCTTCAGTGGGTGCCACGTGAAAACTTTGTCCCAGACATTCAGGAAGCCACAGCTGTCATAATCTGAAACACAATTACAAGATTAACATCAAAATAATCCTTTTCAGCTCTTTGTAACCTCTTGTTTTGGCCACTTCAATATTTTGGATTTATTGTTTTCCTCCCTACATATGTAGGCACGTATTTAGCCCTGCAATGCAAATTCATCCTGTTTTCATTTTGCTGGAAGGAAGTTAAAATAAGTCCATCATATATTTATGATATGTTGTGGATGTAACATAGAATTTAGGAGATTCAATATTTATTTAAGTATATTATTTAAGAGAATAAATTCAGTGTTTTTTGACACTGACTCAGCGTGCTGCCAAAACTGATTTGCTGTTTTACTAAAAATCCATTCTGTGGTTGAATCTGCAGCCCAGCCCAGCCTCCCCTTGCATGTGAGTGGCAGAGAGGAGCTCTCTGCATCCCTGTCTGAGCTGCCCCTGGAATCTCAGGTGGAGGAGCTGAGCAGGAGGTATGTTCTCCCTTTCTCCATGCTGGGATTTCTCTTTCCTGCCTCAGGGAGAGGAGGAACAAGTGCTCAGTCTGCTCTGATCTAAAACCACCTCAGCTCCTGGCTTTCAGTGTTTCTTCCCCAGTACAGAGGTGTTCTCAGTTTGCTTTGAAGCTCCCCAGCTCACAGGGAGGTTTTTCCTTTTGTTTCCCTGCAGGCTTGGCTTCCAGATGGATGAGAACAAAAGTCTGAGGGCTGCTCTGAAGGCGACTGAGAGAGCCAAAGGAGATGATTTTAAACAGTATCAAGTCATAATGGAGGAAGTGAGGGATAGGTTTTCACAGGCTGCTCAGCACCATACACCAGAGAAGAGTTAATCCAGATATTCCCAGTCCTTTGGGCTGCAGAGCAGGGAGCCAGCCCAGGCACCAGTGTTACTTTGCAGCCTCAGATGTGTCATTTCTTTAGCATTTGCAGGAGAGGATGAGAAACAGAGGTGAAATACAAAAAGTGAAGGTTTTATGTGTCAGCAGTTTCTGTCTCTGGGGGTTGGCAAGCAGGGCTGGTGGGTGTAGTTTGGGAAGCTGCAATTCTGCAGGGGGATTTTAGACAAAACCTTCCAGGTTTCAGCACAGTGTTCCCTGGGAGGGCTCGATATTCAATCTGCTGCTGCCTTTATCAGCTCAGGAAGGAATTTGCTGTACAAAAGTTAGGCCAGCCCCCTTCCTTAGAACAAAACAAGCTCTGTTTTTATCCCCACCCTGCTACCTGCCTGTCTCAGGCTTTCTGTAGCACTTCAGTGCTGAGGCAAAGGACTAGCCTGACCTGGGACTATCTGCAAATCAGCTTTGGGTGGGCTCCTCTCATCATTCCTACCTCTTTCTTTGCTTGAACATACTGGCAGCAGTTTTCTGAAACTTCAGTGAGTTTCCACTGAGAAGCTGTGCAGATTACCCCTGCAATAAGTCAGCCTACCTTAAATTCAGCTTGTTCCATACAAAACTTGCCATCCAAGTTATGAATTCCCTGTTTCTGGGTCTCTGCATTCGTCCATCAGGCAGATCTTGTTCTCCCTGGGAAGAAATGCTACAAAATGCAGGCAGGTCTTCACTGCAGCAGTGCTGGGACTTCTGGAGCTGCTGCAAACGCTGCCAGCCCTGTCCTTCTCTCCTGCAGCACAGTGAGGACACAGAGTGCAAGCTAATCAGGCATTGCCATGCAGCCTGCCAGTGCAGAGCAGCCTTGGGGATTCCAGGCAAATGGAGAGCCAGGCATTTTTGTACAGTGCTGCTTTGTTTCTCACTTGAAAGTCTTGAAAGCTTTTCTTTTTCTCCTTTGCTTTGTCAGCCTCTTTTTATGAGCTTGAAGTTTGTCAGGCTTTAACCCCAGCCAGCACCACCAGTGCAAAGTGGGTTTTTGGGCATGAAAACCACAGCTCCCTTCCCCAGCATGGGGATTTCATCCTGACTCCCCTGTGCAGAGTGGAAAAAAGCAGAGCAGGAGTCACTCCAGATGTTTTGTCCCTGTCTTTTTTTCCTGCTTAGGTTCAGAAATATATCTCTTCAAGAAATGTCTCTTTTCAAACAGTTCCTGGAGTCCCTGATGGAGGAAGCCAGGGAGCTGGGGATAAGCTTAGCACCTGGGAGTTAGCAGGGAATTAACCCTCCCTGTGCTCCTGAGGCTGCTCCACTGCCCCAGCACTGCCCTAGAGCCCAGCCCAGCTCTCAGGGGCCTCTCTCACAAAAAGCAGGACCATCCATTGCAATATTTTCCCTGCCAGTAGCATCAGAGGAAAAAGCAGCTTGTAACCCTCAATCATCTCTGGACAACTTGAGGAATAAATCCTGGGTTGAGAGGAGCACAGCTTTGCTTTCAGCTCCATCCTGATGCCTCTCTAGAGGGGAGGGATCCTCTGGTAGGGATTTTAAGGACCTGCAGGAGTGAGCAGATCCTTGGAAAAGCTGCCTGAGCAGGAGCAGGGCTGTGGGGACTGTGCTGTGCAGTGGCTGCTAAATTCAGGCTGTAACTTGGAGCTGCAGGTTCTGATTTCACTTACACAGGAGTGTAAATCAATAATATTTCCCCAGGAGTAGAGCAGAGGCATCTGCTGCCCTTCCTTGTGCCCTGTCCCAGGGAAGCTGTGAGGATCAAACCTCTCTCCAGGAAAAGGGCTCTGAGTCAGCCCCTGAAGCACAGGGATGTCACAGGACACACACGGCTCTCCTGCAAACCTCTTCTCAAGTGCTGCAGCACTCTTTTCTTTAACCTTGTGCTTGTTTGGGGCTGCACAGAAGCACTTTCTCCTTTTCTCTGCACCACTGGATGCCTTATCAGAGAAAGAATCCAACCACTATAAAGCAGTTTATTTAGGCAGCCTGTACCTGTAAGCTGCTCATGGAAATGTGCAATCTGTCTCCTGTCACAGTGAGTGGGGAATGCAGAATGTCCAAGGCTTCTCAGTATTTTAAAATACACTTCCCCAGAGTGACCTGGCTTGAATTCTCCTCTTGCTGGTTCCCAGTTTTCAAAGGATGAGACCAATTTTCTTGCAGCATTTTGCTAAATATAAGAAATCCTGGCAGGCCTTGGGAGCAGCAGCCCCCTGCACCCCAACCCATCACTCAGAGAACAAAATCAGTGACAATATTTTTCTCTCAGCCTGAAAAATCCCCACACTGGAGATCCTCAGCCCCAGCACACTTGTGCATTTCTTTCAGGGATACAGCTGATATGAAATCATCACAACCCCCTGCTTCCCTTGGAACTTTCAGTGTGGTTTTTTTCCCTCCTGGATAAACACCAGCCTGTTAAAATCCTGTGTTTCAATTCTAATTGGAATTTCTCTGGCTCCAGTTTGCAGCCAGCCATCGTTTTGCCTCTCTCAGATAAAAGCACTGTGAGCCCCCAGCATTTCCTCACTGGGACAACCCTCATCCAGTGTGAATCATGTCCCAGGCAGCTTTTTGATAAGCTCTG
Source organism: Ploceus nigricollis (assembly GCA_013399945.1). NCBI lineage: Eukaryota > Metazoa > Chordata > Aves > Passeriformes > Ploceidae > Ploceus > Ploceus nigricollis. The sequence goes on from VXBC01008319.1 coordinate 202,200, forward strand.
AGTTTTTTCAGCCTCTCAGTGCAGCTGATGGTGGTGACAGGCTAAAGGTGACATCTCTGGCACAGGCTGGTGGGTACAGTTAAGGTTAATTCTGCTGCCAGTATTTAGTTATGGGCAGTCCTTGTTAGGATTTGGCCAGTTCTTACCTCCAAATATGAGTTCTCCAAACACTTGGGCTGAGCCAAAATCTGTCTCCTGCCCTGGAGCTGGGCAGAGCTCTTCCATGGAGCAGCCATTAAGAGCCTGATGGATGCATCCCATTTTAAAGTACAGCTGAACTGCTGGGAATAAATGATCTTTGATGAATTGTCCTCCTTTCTTTTGGGCCTGTTGCCGGGAGTTTACCTGCAAAGAGCTTTCCAAAGTGGCTGTAACATGAATTAAGTTGTATTAGGGTGGTTAAATGTAGACAGTACTGACACTGGAGAGCTCTCCCTGCCCTGGGATCTGCTTGGAGAAGGGGCACAAGATCAGCTGGGGGGGGTCAAAGCCCATCCCAGAGAATTTAGAGCTGTGGATTGGGGCTGTGAGTGGCTCCTGCCCTCCCTGAGGCTCCAAAGCAGGACAGGGATGGCAGGAGGAGATGGATTTCAGTCCTTTATGTGGGAGAAATGAGGAAGAAGCTGGTGGCAAAGGGGAACTGAGTTGGAAACTGCTTTGCTGCTCCCCCTCAGCAGCCCCAGCCATCAGCTGCCACTGCCCTGCAAGGCACAGTGCAGGACAAAAGAGAAGAGGTTCAGCTTTAAATGGAAAAACACTCTGGCAGAGCCCCTGTGCTCTAAATTAAGCCACGACAGAGCCAAGAGGGGTGTTGGGTTTCTCATTTCTCCCTTGATCCTCTCCCCCCTGGGCCCAGCTCCTGAGCTGGCTGCTCCCATGGGACAGGCTGGCCTCACTCAACAAATGCCACCTAAATCCCTGGGATCTCCTCTTACAGCTCCAAAAGCATCCCAGGCAGGGCTGAGTCCTGGGCTCAGAGCAGCTCGTTGCTCAGGGAGGAGAGGGAGCTGTGGGATGCAGTGTGGCAGGAGGAACTGAGGGGCTCCTCCAGCCTGGCACTGACCTGGCTGGGGCATTTTTGGGAATGGGAGGGGAGGAGCTGGAGGCAGTGGGGCTTGACCTGGTGCTGGGTGAGGGGAGGTGGTGGGAGCCTCCTTCAGAGCCTTTCCTGGGCTGGCTGGAGGTTTGGGGGCTTTGATGGGGTCAGTGGGTGCCATGGGGGATGGGCAGAGCCATTCTGGGGGTGCTGAGAGGG
>VXBC01008320.1:0-10203 GCA_013399945.1 Ploceus nigricollis
CGCCCGCCACGCACAGGCAGTGCCAAGGAGGGGGAGGGCAGCGGTGTCGGCCCCCCCCCAGTGAATGGCTCTGCCCAGAGCCCGGCTGCAGCAAAGGGAGAGCCTGCAACTCATACAAAACAGGTCCAGGCGCCAGAGCACAAAGGGGCCTCTGTTCTTGTGCCCCCCCTCCCTGTGCCCAGCGAGAGAGGTCCTGCTGGGTGGCCACTGCCCACGACTGGGGGGGAAATTGCAGGACCCCCGGGTTGAAGCAGAAGCCCCTCTCGATGGGAAGTGAGGTGCAGTGACTAGAGCTGGCAGGGGCCTGGATACCCCGCCAGGAAAAGCACCCTGCTTCAGCCAGGGTCCTGCTGCCAGCTCAGCAGTAAGCCAGGGCACCATGCTTAGGGCTGCTCACAGGGGGTCCCAGGCAGTTGGGTCCCCTGCATGGACAGTCCCAGTGCCCAGCTGTCTCTCACTGCAGGGGACTGGGGGGCAGGGGGCAGAAGGGGGCAAGAAAGGGCGCTTTGTGCAGAGTGCCACACAATGTGAGCTCACATCAAGGAGGACAACAACAAAGGAGATGAGTGCCTGTCACCCCAGCAGGGATGGCATCCATCACCCCATGGCTCTGTCCCAGCACAGCCCTGGGGTCGTACTAATGTCCTGCATGGATGCTGTGGAGCTCTGGCAGGTTAGGCTGAGAGTAGATGGCATTTTGCAATGCAGAGGTGCCCTGAGCCCTCCCCTCCCCACCTGAGGCCAGGTGATGGATGGGTGCATGGGGTGAGGGTGCTGGTTGCCAGTTTATAGTCCCACAGCACCCATGCTCCTACAGGAGCAGCACAGGGTGCCGGCAGCCCTAGGAGCCTGTTGGAACTCCACAGTGCTGGTCTCACCAGCACGGACACCCCAGTGCCCGTGCCCACCTCATGCCTCTCCCCCAGCTGCCCCCCACAATGGCTGACGCCGGCAGTGAGCGGGCCACAAATGGGAGCCGTCACTTTGGATCTGCTCAGCCGGCGGGGCGCAGGCAGCAGGCGCGGTGCACCTAACCGTATCATTTGATTAGGGCCGGCACAGCCGGGACGTGATGCCCAGCGACTCCGGCACCGCGCTGCCAAACAAAGCCATCTGCTGCGAGCGGGGCCCGCACGCGCCGCGGGCTGCGGGGGGGCTGCAGGGCTGCAGGAGAGGGGCGAGGGGGGATCGGAGGGCACTTTGGGCAGGGCCGAAGGGGCAGTACGCTGCCGTGCCCGGCTGGGGGACCGGAGTGCCCTCACCTGACTCTGTGAGCCAAGGGGCCATCAGAAACAAGCTCACAGCAGCTGCAGGTGCTGGGGGACTTCCCTCCCAGCAGAGGTTCTTATTGTGGGGTGCTGTGCAAGAGCAGGACTCAGAGGTCCCCAAAGCAGGGGGCAGGACTCTGGCAGTGTCCCCATGCCAGGGCACACTGCCCACTCGAGCAGACTGATCCGATCGGGAAGCCTCTGATTAAGCTGCTCACACTAACGAGGCTCCTAATGAGCAGCACAGCCAGCAGGAGTGGGGGCAATGCTCCAGCCTCCCTGACAAAGGGTCTGGTGAGGGGACCAGATACACTATATGGCCCTGGCTCAGCCAGGAGCCCTGGTGCCCACGGGGGACCTCATCCCTGTTCCAAGCAATTGCTCTGCTCAGGTGACCCTGGCTGCACTCCCAAGCCTCATGGAGCACCCCAAATTTGAGTTGCTTGGCACCAGTGCAGTGAAACTGCTGGGCCTGTGCTGCTCCCTCCTCCTTTCCTGCAGCACTGGGCTTTGGTGCACTTGTCCCCAGTAAGGGGGCAGCCACACATGTGTCCATGCATGCACAAGTGAGCACACGTGCGCAAACACTTGCATGCTCACCCATCAGCTCACTGCAACCCCTCCTCCCCAAATCTAGGAAGGTCATCCTGTCCTTTACACTCATTAACCACCCTCCCAACCCCACATGGTAAAAAAGGATAGAGAGAACCCAGACATCTGGGAAGATTAAACTCCCCCCCTTCCCTGCTATGGGAAGGGGACAGAGCTGGAATGCAAAGGGAGAGCTGCCACCCAGCAACAGTGCAGTCTCTGGAGGGACCAGGTCCTGCTCCCAGGCTCCAGATTTTCTGTGCATGTAACCCAATGCAGCTTCAAAGGATGCCTGGCTTGGGTGATAACATCAGGGAGGAGGAAGGATGCCACAGGCACCCCAAATGTCTCCAGAAGGGAAGTTCCAAAAGAAAATGTCCAAAACATCCCAAAAGGGGACGTTAGGGGTGCCCAGGGCATCCTTCCTCCCCCTTCCCCAGGGAACCCCCCATACATCACGGCCAAAACTTCCCCAGCCCAGCAAAGCAGGCATCATCCATCACCCTGCCTGGCACCAAGGTCTTTCTCATGCTAAGCAGCATCGACTCACACAATGACAGCTTGGCTGGGGTGCCCGGATGCGCCCCACTTCCCTAAGGGGCCCTGATTTATGGCTGGTAAGCTTGTGATGGTGGCAGGGTCGATACTGCAAAGGGATGTCCTCATGGGAGGCATCTCCAGCATGAACTCCCTCCTCCTTTTTCCCCATTCAAACTGTCCACATGGGGGTATGCCAGCCCAGCCCTCTGCAGGGCACAAACCTTATCCAGCCCCCATGAACCAGTGAGGGACCCTCAGTTTCTCCAGAGGGTGCCCTGCAGCCTCCAACTTGGGGGCTGTCAGGGCTGCTCCTGCAATGCCAGCAGAGGGTACCAGTACCCCTGATGTCATCAGCCTGATGTCACTGCTCATTGCCATGGCGATGGCAACAAACTCACAGCTTTCTTAGGCAGGGGCTGCTGGAAGATAAAAAATATGCTAATTACATCATTTGCCACAATAGTGGCTCTTCCAGGGCAAGAAAGTGGGGTGCAGGATGTTGGAGGCAGATGAACCCCAACCTGAGGTGGGAGTCCCAAGGGATAGAGGGATGGGGTCATTTAGAGAGGGGGTGTCCTGTGTACCCTTGCTGTCAACTGATCCTGGGTGCTGGGAGCCCTATAATCAGGCCTGCACTCCTTGTCCCTGGTACACGGGGTAATGAATCCACAAGTGTCATCCCTGCATCTGAGGTTGCTGTGCCCTGCGCATCCTTACTCTGCCAGCCTCACCAGCACATCCTAACTCTCCCTATCCTCTCTCTTTGGTGCTCAGTCCCATGTTTGCCTCTGTCCCAGTGTAGCAGAGACATGCTGTGGGAGAAAAGGCATCTGGCATGGTGCTGGGGACAGTCCCAGGGCTGGGGTAATGCAGTGATGAAGGGCACACCCAAACCTCCCAGGAGTATTACACTGCCTTCACCACCCCTCATTGCAGAAGGCTGTCCAGCCCCAGTGACAGCCCTGAGCACGCTCTGCGAGCCACCAGTACTGCCCTGGGGTGCCATGGGGGAAACCGGGCAAACTTTGACATTGCTCACTGGTGCTCATAAGAGGGGACGGGGGGAGAAGGAGGATCTTTGCTACACTCTGCCCCTGCAGCACTGAGTTGCAACCCAGGTGCTTTGCACCTCTTCTGCAAAATCAGTAGATTCCAGGGATAACAAACACACAATTGTCAGGCAACCTCTTCTTGCTCCCAACACAACTGAGGCCATGGAGGGGTTTGGTGCCATACTCTGCCCTCCCTCCCTGGAGCACCTCACATCAAAGGGCTTGGGGGTACCTCTCCAGCATGCCATGGCACAAATCTACAGCTTCAGCTCCCCACTGCAGAGCCACCACCCCAAAGACAGTACAAAGGGTTTTGGAGACCCATGAGTGGTGGGGGGACAGCACTGGCATGGCCACCACTCCACTTGGCCCGCCCCCCACTCTGCCACCCAGACCCTGCTCTCACCTGCCCACTGACCTGCTGAGAGGGTCCGAGGGGGCCTGGCTGCTCGCAGCTGCCATCCGGGGGCCCAGGCTGGACGGCTCCGTGAGTCCCCAGCTTCATTGGCACCTCGGGCTCCGGCGCAGCAGCAGCCACCCACCCTCCCGCCTTCCCCCGCCCACTGCCTCCAGCGCTTGGCACTGCTCCCCACTTGCCTCCCAGCCAGGCTCGGCCCCCTGTCGCCCGCCCCGATGCAGAACCGGCACCCCACCATGCCACCTGCCCTGGCACCATGCCTGCCCAGCCCACCCCCCAGGCACTGCTGTGCCTCTGCTACCCTCCACAAGCTGTACCCCCACGAGCCAGGTGCCCTCCCTGGCTTGTGAAGGCAGGGCAAGGCAGAGCAGGCTGCACAGCGGGCTCAGCCCTGTCCCACTTAATGAGGCCTCATTAGCGGGGTCCAGCTGCTCACAGCCCTGCACGCTCCAGTGGGCAGCACTGCCCTCCCTGCGGGCACCGCTGCCCGTCTGGTCAGGGCCAGGAGCTGCTCTTGGAGCATAGCAGAAGATGACATTCCCTCAGAGCCCCCTGTTTCCATGCCTCAACATCCCGAGCCTCACACATGCATTCCTGCCCCCATGCCCATCATCCACACAGCAGCTTGGCCCTGCATGCCCAATCCCAACCCTGGGCATTCAAGGGCTGCAGGAACAGGGCATGGCCCTGCTTGGGATAGGGGCACAGGGACAAGCCTTTCTGCTGGCACATCCCCAGCCTGGTGCCATGCTACTTCACTCAACGTCATACTATTGGTGACATCATGGGGCCTCCATGACAACCCTCACAAGGTCACTGCCCCAGGGGGACCATCTGGCTGGCAGGAGGGCTATGCCATGACCCCTCCACTGCCCAGGCACCCCACAGCCTCCCTGCTCACCCCTCTGCCAGCGTGAGGTGGGACCCTGGTGGGGTGGTGCGTCCCATAGGAGGCCAGGCAGAGGGTGCCCTGCAGCCAGGCTCGGGGTGCCCCAGCTGCTCTCAGCCCTGCGTCCCGGCTGGGGAGAGCGGCCAAGGCGCCAGCTACGCATGATGGTGCACCGAGGGCGGGGGGACGGGCCAGCGCTTTCGGGCGACCATCTGGGGTCCGGGCAGCAGCGGCCAAGGGCGCACACGTGAACAGCACACGTGTGCGGGGTGGGCACTCAACCTCCCACATGCCAGCACCCGGTGCTTCTTCCTGTCCCCTCCTGCACCAGCCATCCAATAGCCTGGGACATGTCCCACCCATGGGATGGCAGCACTCAACTGTGCCCCCCAAGACGTGCAAGCCAAGGGCCACCCCATGCCGTGCCAGCCCCAGTGACCCCAGCCCTGCCCTACATGCAGCCAGGCAGCTCTGTGCCCAGACACCCTGCAAGATGTGTGGGCACCTTGTGGGCATCCCTCCATGACCCAGTTCAGCTGCAACACTTTGCCTGGGCCACCTGTGTGCCACCACCACATTTTGCCCTGAGCACATTGCTCCCCCTGCCCCTTAGAGCAGCCTGAGCACAGCAGAACTCACCGCCCTGTCCTGGGGATGCCAGACCCTGTGCCAGCCTTGCCCTGTGGGAGCAAAGTGCTACTTCCCTGGCAGCCCAGCCAGCAGATGGAGGGGACAGCCAGCTGCACGGAGGCACACTGCTAGAAACAAAGAACCCTCACCTACCCTGGCATTCTGGTCCCCAGCCTGGCTGGCTGGTGGTGCTAAGGCTGAACTAGAGAGACAGGGGCGATGGGTGCATGGGGGGTGGTCCACAGGTCTTCCAGCCCCCTGACACGGCTGCAGGGTGACTGGGGTAGGAATGATGCCCAGGGACCTGTCCCAGTGCCACTATCGCCTAGCTGAGTGCTTCCCGACAGGGCTGCCTTTCTCCGGCCCCATTCTACCAGGGCAGACATGATTCTCCCGGGGCGTTCAGGCAGAAAAATCCCCCGCCAGCCCCCCCATCACTGCCCCTTGGTATTCCGGGAAGGGCTCCCGCAGCCAAAAGCCACTTCCGCAGCTCCTGCCGCTGGTCAGTGGCACTGCGCCGCTGGGGGTGTCTGGAACAGGCAGGGACCCCCCAGCCCTTACCCTGCCTGCAGTGCAGTGGGAGCAGTGCCCCACGGTGTAGTCAGGGTGGTCTTGGGTGACAGCAGGAACCCACCTGAGCTGGCAAGCTGCAGCCAAAGGCTGCCTGGCCGTGCCAGCAAGGCAGCCCTGGGAGTCAGGAGCCACTGGCAATGCTGGAGTCTGAACAAAGCACCCCAAGGACAACAAAACAAAATGTCCTTAAAGGCCTGGGAAGGAGAGGCAGTCAGACCCTCCCCTGTGGCTCACAGGGAGCCCCTCTGCCCAGCTACACAGGGACTGATCCAGCCCCTGGAGCTGACCCGCACTCCACTGGGTATCCACAGTCAGAGCATTTCTGGGGCTGGGGAGAAGTAGGGTGGGCACAGCCCCTCCCAACTGTCTCCTGTTTTGGAGTAAGCATTCAGAGCTTCACAGGGGCACCCAAAAACACAGATCCTGCAAAAGCAGTACACATCACCCTTGTTCTCCAGGCCTCAGGTGACAGGTGGGGAAACTGAGGCACAGCCGCACATCACCCAACTGCTGCCTCCATCACCCCTGTCCCTCCCCAGGTGGGGCACAGCAGGCACTGTAAACTTGTCCAGCCCCAAGCACTGCACACAGTGCTGGGCAGGGGTTGCATGGTGAGAGCCCAGCTGGACTGGGGGTGCTGGGGGTGGGAGCTGCACCTGCAGGCAGGGATGAGAGGACACGCAGGAACCAAACTTTACGAAGTAACTGGCAGGGCCCTGGAGGCAGGCCAAGGAGATTATGTTCCTTTCCCAGGGACTCAGGCAGCTCAGTGGTCAGAACCTGGCCCACTGCAGCTCCTCCTGGTGCTCACAGGATGCAGGAATGGGGATGCTTCAGGAGCAGGGATGCTCTCACAGGAACCTACCCTTCTCCCCACAGAACCCATAGCAGCAATGCCCTGTGCACTGGTATCCTTGCACCCTGCAACCAGGGGAGGCCCAGGAAGAGCTCTGAGAGCCACGGCAGCCAACACAGCACGTGTCAGGCCCTGTTGCATGTGACACCCTGGCCCTGGGGTGGGCTGGTCAGGTACTTCTGAGAAGCAGGTTAAAGATTTATGGGGAGTGGGTGGGCACTCCTGTGTCTGGCTCCTGACATGGGTGTCAGGCTCAGCCCTTGTCCCAGTGTGATGCTGACTGCTCTGGTCATAGCAAGAAAACACCAAGAGCATGGAGTCATGGCAAGTGCCATGTGCAGAAGTGCCATGACAGATCCCTGACTGTGCCTAGATATATCCTCAGCACCTCCCTGTTACCAGCCCAAGGCTTCTCCAGAAGAAATCTGCCTTCCTGTCCCACCAGCCTGCCCCAACCCCTTTTCTGTTGGGGGCAGGATGGGCGCTGGGTTCCCTGCTGCAGGCACAGCCGGCGGGGCCATGCTGGGACACACAGGCAGAGGAACTGCGTGCACGCGGGCGTGCTGGAAGCACTTGCTGGAGCATGCCGCTCCCCTGGCTCTTGGCTTCCCAGGCAAACCCTGGCTCCCAGCCCTCCAGCTGGAGTGTGCAGCTATTTCAGGAAGCCCCCCGGGAAGGGGAGGGACTGGTGACCATGTCAATCTCAGCATTCAGCTCCTATCCTTTGGGAAAAAGGGAAACAGGCAGGCCTAGCCTGGGGGCTCACCTGCCCAAGGCAGCACAGCAGCCTGTCACAGGAACCTGAGCTGCCACAAGCATGGGGCCATCACAGCCTTCCAACAACGACATGCAGTGGGCACATCCCACATCTGCCCAGAACACCAAATCCACCCCTGGCGCAGGCAAGTGCACAGCAGCTGACAGCAGCCTGAAACACACCGCTCGTGAAGATGGAGGGTCAGGCACTGCACCCGTGCCCAGAGAAACCTTCCTCTGCCACTGCACCATCCTACCGGCCCAATCTCAGAGAGCCCACTGGGTGAAGGCAAGGAGAAGCACCCACAATGTGCCTCTCTGGGGGCACCTGGCTTGGAGGAACACCTGCACCCTTTGCTGACAGCAGGCTGGAGAATCGCCTGCCTGCAGAGCTGGGGTGGGTGATAAGGTTGGGTAGAACGCCTGAAAACAGGCGATAGCATCTCCAGGCACAATGAGACACCACACCCGAAGAGCCCCACAGGCAACAGGCTCATGGAGAGAGAGCATCAGCCAAAAAATCATCATGCTGGGAGAGCACCATGGTTCCACAACCCCAAATGGAGGTCCCGGGAGGGCACACCAAGTCCTACGGGAGCCCTCAGTGTCTTGCTCCCGGCGCCAGGCTCTCTGGTCCCCGAGGCAGAGGTGCACACCAGCCCGCTCCCCACACCCCTGCACTTACCAGCAGCCCCTCGCTGCACTTATCGGCCATTCCTGGAGGCTGGAGCACGGTGCCGGCTGCCCAGTGCGGGGTCCCTTGCCTGCCCACTCTCTGTCACGCTGGCTGCGGCACCAGCACTAGTGTCCTTCAATCCACCGGCAGAGCAAGCTGGGCAGAGGGGAGAAGACACCAAGAGAGATGTGACTAGAGGGGTGGGCACATCCCCACCTCAGGCCTCTCCCTCCCTCCAGGAACTGGGGGGCTGTGCCAGGCAAGTCTATCCCCTCTACCTGCCCACCGGGTAGCAAGACTCCTGGCGGAGGACACAGGGCCTGGGGCTGGGTGGGTTGGTGGTGGGGTCTCTTTCTGCTGGCTCCCAGCCCCTGCAGCGTCTCTGAACCCCCTGGCATCCACACGAGCGGCAGCTCCCAGGTGTTTCCCAAGAAGCAGTTAAAGATTTACCCAGTGTGGACAGACGACCTTGCGGACAGCTGGCTGCTGGCCCCCCGGCAGGTGGGTGTCAGGGGCCGCGGGCAGGAGCGGGGGCCCCTTGAGCTCTCCCCCAGCGAGAGATGAAGCTGAAGTGGCTGCAGCACACGACAGCGCTGGGACTGGGCGCAGAGCGGGGCCAGTGCAGGGCTCAGCTGCCGCGCAGGACACAGATGGGAAACGATTGCCTTCTGCCCCGGTGCATCGCATGCACGTGCAGCGCAGGGGGGCCGAGCCGCTGGGCTCTGCCGGGTGCCAGGTGCTGCTGGACAGTGCACGGGCACAGGCATCTGTCTCCCTGGCCCTCACCCCGCCCCAGCCTGGGGTTGCTGGAGGCCCCAGGGGAACACTGAGGCCTGACCTCACTAGAAGGGACAGACGCTCTTGCAAAACACCAGTTTGATTGTCTGTGCAACAAGCACTGGTGTTTGCAGATCCCACACCAGTGCTCAGTACCCTTGCTGGCTGAAGAAGGACCCCTGACCCGCACTGAGGGTCCCCGACCACCACCAGCAGCAAACACCCCAGAGCCTATCCCCATGCTGCCATGACTCTGAAGCAATCAGCAGAGACCTTAAGACATAAAGAAGGAGCATGGGCAGTGTAGATAAGGGGCAGGAATCCAGGGGCTGTGGCGTGAGCCCCCAGCCCCTCCAACGCAGACAGGCTGCTGCCGCCAGATACCGCAGATGCTGCACCCCACTGCCAATGCCCTCCTCAGCAGTGCCTGCATTTCCAGGGGAGCTGAGATGTCATCACTGCCACAAGCCTGGCTCCTCGCATGGCACAGGGACCTCTCAAAGGTGGGAGGTGCAGGCTCCCTGGGCAGACCTCCTCCCCATCACACACCTACTGCCAGCCAGCCAAAAGCTGCCCACACTGCGTCCCTGAATTCACACTGGGAACTAATCCCGTGCGCCCTGGGAAGGGGGAGTGTGCAAGGGGCCGGACGGCTGCCACTCCCCTCGGGGTCTGCCAGGTGCTGATAAGCCTCCATGAGCACCGTAAATGCCGCTGGCATTGGCTGCCAGCCTGACAAGGACCGAGCGCGAAGCCAGCGGTGGTGTGGCAATGGGACGGATGCAAGGATGCCCGAGGCTGCAGCGTCCCCTGTGACAGCCCAGCAGGGACAAGGATGCAAAGCACTGGTGCCACGGGGTGGCTCTCCCACAGCTGCGGGATGCCATGATAGATCAGAGGGCAGCGCAGCTCGTACCTAGAGCCGGCACGGGTGGCAGGCACCCTGGAAATGGGGACACCTGGGCACCCACAGGGGCTCCCGTACAGCATGTCACACCTCGGCGCGGGGACGCAGCACACGGCACCCAGCGGAAGGCCACGGATGTCCGACCGAAGGATGGAGCCCCCGTCCCTTCTCGCCCGGCGGGAGGGCGGCCCGATGCACCGGTGCAGCCGCTGCCACCTGCGAGGCCATTTCTTCCGCCAGCATCCGCCGGGCCCACCGCAGCCGGGGTTC
>VXBC01008320.1:10606-27247 GCA_013399945.1 Ploceus nigricollis
CACCGCGGGCACCGCGGAGGGCGAGAGCGCACGCGGTACCGCGGGCAAACGGGCTACGTGTGGCACACACACACACGCGTGGGCACAGGGGTACACACGGCACACACGGGCGTGCTGCACGCATGGACATGCACGAGCACCCTGCACTTGGCGCACTTGGGCACGCACATGGCATACTTGGCACATATAGCCACCGGTATCCCACAGGCATGTGGACGTGGAGGGGCATATGCAGGCTTGCACAGGCATGTGGCACATGTGAACGTACATGGGAGGTATGGTCACACAGAGGCTCCCCCTGGGCACACATGCATCCCCGCACACACACATCCCTGCCGCACGCGTTGTCACACACAGCAGAACGGCCACAGGCAGCGTGCACACGCTGCCAGGGCACAGTGCCATGGCAATCCCGGGCAGCGGGATGGCCGCAGGCTCCAGCCAAGATGCGTGAAGTCACTCTGTCAGTTGTGCATTGTGTGCATTGGGTGGATGTCTGTTGCACATGTGTGTGTCACACAGCTGTGTGTCCATGCCTGTGCATGCTGCAAGTGTGCTTGGTGGCACATGTACACGCACATGCACGCATGCAAATCTGTACACTTATCCCTATGTGGTTAGGGGTGTGTACACATGTAGTTGTACATGTTTACATCCGTATGCACACACATGTCTGGGGGTATCTACATGTGTGTGCAAACGTTCATGCACATACACACATGTGTATGTGTGTCTGTACATATATAGGCACATATGTACACATGTATGGGTACATGTGAGCATGCATGTACACAGGTGTGGGTATATGTACTGATACACATGTACCCATAATTACACGTGTGTGTATGTCTCCCCATACCCACATGCTTGTGCACACATGTGTGTGCAGCCAGTGCACGCCCCCACATCCCAGGCCAGATGTTTCCAGTAATGCATGACGAGTGCGCCAGGGGCCACCCCTTGCTTGGCCTCTCGCCGAGGCCTCTCTTCCCTCCCCTCTCCATCCCAATGGGCTTCCATGTGCTGGGATGTGTGCCTGCTCTCCAGCATCCTGTCCTGCTCCCTGAATCCCTTCCAGTTCCTGCACCTCGGGGCCTTGGCACTGCACCCTGCGTCCTCAGGAAGGAGCTGTTTTGGGGAGAGTGGCAGGGGTGCAGCGCAGTGCCCCAAGTGCAGCAACAGCACAGCCCTTCCCACATCCCACTGAGAATCCTTTCCGCCTCCACAGCCCTGCACACCATCCCAGGGCTGACCTCGCAGTGTTCCAACCAACTTGGGAAGCATCCCTTACCTGTCTCTCCACGGATCCCTGCTCTGTCCCTGAGGGTTGCTGCCTGGTTAGGGAAATCCTCCGCAGGGATGGGGCAAAGGTGGGGGCAGTGCCCCAGGTGTGTCTGTCCAGGCCCCACTGCAGCAGTCTCACCAGAGTGCTGGGCTGCACGAGGGGAGCACAGTCATGCACCAACACTGCTTTCGTTTTCTAAGTGTGGTAAAGCCAGGGTGAGGGCTCCCACAGCAAGAAGGGGAAGGCAGCAGTGAAACTGGCGGGTGCTCAGGTCCTCCCACACTCTCCCAGCACCAGCACCTACGCATGGCTGCTCTGCACAAGGAGCCAGGTTGCTCGCTAGCACCCTGGCTCCCGGCTGCGTGTGGCCTCATGCTCCACCCTGCAGCCCAAATTCTGCGCCCAGAACCTGAATCCAGCATCCCACACCCGGCTTCCTGAACCCAGCATTCCACACCCAGCATCCTGTGTCAGAGCCAGAATGTGGCTGCAAACCACACCCCTGCCTCAGGATCTGAGCTTTGGAGAGGAGCTGCCAGCTGTGGAGTTGCAGACCTTATCCTTAAGGGATGGATTTCTATGGATGAAACTCGTGCTTTCAAACACCTTTCTTAGGATCTCTCTCACTTTCTATGCATCTCCTCTGTGTGCTCAACAGGAGCTCAGGAGATGGCAAAAGAGGAGGAGGGGCTCTGCAGCCCCAGGTGGGTCAGTAAGGGGCTGCTCCTTCTCCTCTGCAATCTCCGAGATGCTGCGATGTCTTCTAGCAACCTACACCTGGGTGCAAACACCTCCTTCCCAGGAGCCTAGCTGCTTTGTGCACCCATGGCTTTGGTCATGGTCCTACCACGCCAGTCAGAAGTTTCCTGGGCTCTCCTGGTGCCCGGAGATGCAGCAGGAGCAGAGGCCAAATGTGATCTGTGGGGTGGGAGGCTGCAGTGCCAAAGGGGTTTAGGAGAGGTGCTCCAGCCTGTACTTGTGCCCCCTTTAGCCCTCTCTCTGAATCTGGTAGCAATCATCCCCCCATTCCCTATCTTGGAGCACCCATCTCTTTCCTTCCTCACTATCCCCCCGCTAGGCTGACAGATGTCACAATGTCCCCCAAATCCTTGCACGGTGGTGGGGCCACAGCACCCCTATCCTCCTGCCATGCAAATCTGTGAGGCTGGAAGTTTCCACCTCTGTGGGCAGGTGCAGCAACCTCCTGGCGTCAGTGCCATCTCTGTGGGAGACATGGGTCAACATGGGGGTGGCACCGCTGCCTAGGCAGCCCAGCCTCTCCCCTCCTATCTCCATGGGTGCTGTTGCCTGGGAAACCATGGGCAACTGCGGGCAGGGATCCAGAGGGTTGAAAGGTGGAGAGGAAATGCCAGCTCCCAGCACCTTTGAGAGGGATGGGCTGATTGAAACACCAGCAATCTCTGAAGATTTCCCTTGCACCAGGCCTGCAGCATGGGCTTGTGATAATCCCCAAGTGGTTAAAGCCCTGACATGGTCCAGGGCTTGTCCTTGAGTTCAGGTGTGCATCAAATGCAGCAGGACTTAAATGCTGTCCCTGCTGTGTGCCTGACATGGAGGTTGGCTCTCCACCTCCCCAGACAGACCCTGGGGTTGTTTCCCAAGCACTTCTGGAGCACCACGAGCCCCAGGACTGCTGGGTCTGGATCTGGCCTTGAGGTCTCCCTATGGTGGAATGCTGCATGCGGGACTGGAGGCTCCTCACCCAGCCCTCCTGGAATGACAGCTCCAGTGCTGGAGTGTATCCTGGGGTAGGAGGCAGGGGAAAGTTTAAGTTCAGCTTTGGCATGATGGTCCATCACCAAAATCAACCAGTTTTCTTTTAAACAATCTTCTTGGAGGCAGCTTACAGCTCCCCAGGCTGCAGGTCAGCCCCAAAGGGCACCAGGCTGCCTGAGGAGCTGCAGAGACTGGGAGACCATACACTCTGGAGTGGCTGTCATCTCGGTCCCCCAAATTTCCAATTGTGCACTGGAGCCTGGAAAGGAAGTGAGCTGGTGGGGAACAACCTCTGCCTTCAGGATGGGAGGAATTGGGATAGAAGTCCCTACACAGGCTGGCTCTGCCCACTCTAACGATTTCACATCTGGCCCTGTATTATCAGGAAAGATGCTGCAAGAGGAGCAGCAGAAATGCCACAGAAGAGCCACCAGTTTGTGTTTTATCCTCCCAGCTTTCCCATCTTTCTTTTCTCTCTGGCATGTCATCTCCATCCTGCCTGACACGTGAGGAACTGAACTGTTCTATGACAGCATGTCATCTCCTGCCCCAAAGCACCCATGATAGCATCAAAGCTCTTGGAAAACCTCCCAAATTGTCCCTGATTTGCCAGCAATTTGAAGCCACCCCGTGAGAGCTGCCTTGCTCCCCAGCATAGATCTGGTGTGTTTACAATGCTGTGAGGGCAGTGTCATGACCCTGCTCTGGCACCCCTCTGCATCCTGGCACCCCTGTCCCTTCTGTGCCAAGGGCTGCCCTTCCCCCAGCCCTGCCCCAGGCTTTACCAGCAGCTCACAGCCTCTCCAGGCTTCCACTGAGTGCTCACAACCTGGGCAAGTGCCAGGACAGGCAAGTGACATCAGGAGGAAATGCCACAGGCATCATTGCTTGTGGTCACAGGGAGCTGCATCCCCAGCAGCCACAGCTCCTGGGGACTTTCCACTCCCGTGCCTGCGTGCCTGCTAATGACTTAGGAAAATTCCCTCACAAAGTGTCCAGACAGCCTGGGAGAAGCCCTGGCTTGGATGGGCAGCAAGATGGGTGTGGATGCCCTGGGGATAGCAGCCACAGGGGTTGAAGCTGGGCTCCTACACTGCCCCATTGTGCCCTCCCTGCAGCTTTGGTGGCACACACAGCACCCAGCTGACAACACAGAGCTTGTGTTTAACGCCACGGTTACGTGTGGCTGGTGGGGACAGTCCTGGACACAGACAAGGATTTCACTGATGCGAGCTCATACTTTGGCTTCAGGTCCCGAGGCTGTTGTTCCTCCCTCTGCCCTGGTGACACCTGTCTGGGAGGCACAGAGCCATCTGGATGGGTTCAGCATCACCCAGGTCAGCCCTGCACTGGGCTGCCTCATCCCTGGAATGTGGATCTCCCCCAGGCATGGGGGGCAATAAGGTGCTGGGTCCCTCATGGGAAGCATGTCCTCCTCTCTGAGGGCAGCGCCCAGGTCCTTGCCCAGTGCACTGTGCTGCAGAGAGCATGACAGCTGTGGTGCCTTGGGCTGCCCAAAATAGCTGTCCCTGGTCCCCCATGGCCTGGCCACTGGAAGCTATCCCATGACAGCGCCCCATGGACCTGGAGCCAGCTGGAAGTGATCACTTTAATGCTCAGCCTGCCACCCACGGGCTGCAGAGCACCCTGGGCTGGGACAAGCATCACCACAGGGCCTGTCTCCTTGCCACAACCTGGTGCAGCCTCGGGCACTCTGCCTGGGGAGGGTGTGTGGCTGTAGCCCCAGGCCTTGTCAAACCCACCTTTGCCTCCTAGACACGGATAGCTGGTGCCTGGAGGTTCAGCAGGGCTTGCAGAAATGCTCCCATCTCCTGTTGCAACTTGGCAGCCAGCCACCTGCTGCAGGGTGCTCACCCTCCATCTCCCAACCCCCATCCCCTTCCCCATCCCGTTCCCCTTTTGCCTCAAGCACCTTCCTCTTCCCAGCCTGACCAGCTGGCTCTTGGGTCCTGGCAAAAGGGGGTGGCATTGAGGCCCTGCCCGGGGCTGGTGCTGCGTCACTAGGGAGTGGTGGGCAGGCAGGGACCCAGGCATAAATCACTCCTGGCTGCTGGGGCTGGGCTGGGCAGCGTCCCTGGGGTAGTGGCACTCCCGCAGAGATCGGGTTGAGGGACAAGGGACAATGGCTGCAGCAGCCTGGCCAAGCAGCAGCCAGTACTTGTCCCATATGACATTTGCCTATGCAAGTCCCTGGAGAGGCCCCAAGGCTATCTCCATTGCATCCTCAAGGGCAGTGAGGAGGATGAGGTGTTGTCCACCCAGCTTACCATGCAGTCCTCCACCCTGCATGACACAGGGGTTTCAGTTCCCTTTGGGGAATGTCCATGACGTTTGTTTCTCCACACCCATCCTCTGACTTCTGTTGAAATTCCCTTCGGGGAAATCAGGCAAGCATCCCCGTGGAGGAGGGACACAATGACATCGTCAGCCCTAGGAAACAGCCCATTCCCCTGCAGCTCTGACAGACTACAGCCAGGGTGCTGCTGTGGCCCTGGGCAGGAGGAGTTAGTGACCCGTGGAACAGCAAGCCTGCACAGGCCCAGACCTGTGCTGTGGGCATCCCTTGGCTCCAGGCTAAGCTCATCCAGGTTAGAAACCAGCCTGTAACAGAGGAATCTGCAGGGAGCTCATAGCTGGTACCTGCCATGTGCATATCTGTGCCTTTATCTGAAACAGCAGCAAGAAGTTCTCACATCAGCACCTTTCTTTTTTGGCAGTAAAATACTGAATAGAGCTGTTTTCTTCTAAGGAAATTCTGTAATAGCTCAAATTACTAAACTGGCATAACCTTTTCCATTGACAGGGTCTGCATGGTGTGCTGTGTGTGGACTGGAGGTCTCTTCAATGCTGGGCTCCTGCATGTCAAGGGATCTAAGATTATCTACAGTAGTCACTTTATAGTGCGAGCTCTATTAAAAAGCATTTTAAATGTCACTTAAAGAATCTGAGTGCCTTTCTCACTGGAATAACGACAATCCAGCACATTCTGGTGCAAAAAGGACACCAACTGCATTAGGAGTGGAAGTCCCAGAGTGTGAGGGGGCTGGAGAGCTCCATGGTTGAAGCCCATGGACCTCGGGACAGGTGATTTTAAATATAATTCCTGGTGCTGGCAGAGATGAGTGGGTTCTACAGCTGTTGCCAGCAGGCATGTCCAGACCTGAATGCTGGGGACCCCCTAAGCGGCTGGGGATGGGGGGAGGATCTCCCCAGCACATATCCAGAGAGATGGAGGCAGCCATGGCGCATGGACAGAGCTCAGGCGGGACCCAGCCTTGCTCAGTGAGGGTCGCCTCTCTGCCCTCCTGTCCCGCAGCTCGTCCCGCTCAGTGCAGGGGACCCCGGGGGATGCTGAGCACTCACACTCACGGGCAGAGGGGCCGGGGCCTGAAGGGAGCTGCCGGCAGGAGGAGGAGGAGGAGGGCCGGGAAGGAGCCGCGCTCCCTCTGCGGACAGCTGCTGCTCACTGCAGCCGCCGGCAAAGCAGCGGGACCCCGACCCTGCCTGGCTCCTGCGGCTCTCTCAGCGATACTGTCCCCTACAGGCGGTGGGCACAGCCCGGCGTGGGTGCCTTAGCCCTCGCTGCTGGCAGGTGCGAGGGTTGTCTCCCTCTGCGTTGTGTCCCACTCTGGTGTGTGCCGGTGCTGCCGAGCACCCGTCACCTCTGTAACCACAACGGATCGTGTCTCCCTGTGGAGAGCTTGTAGGAGCTCCGTGTATAAAGCTGGAGGGAGGGAGAGCAGATAAAATTGATATCACAGCAGATAAAATCCAGATATCCCTGCTGAGAGTGTCCTCGAGTCTGAAAACAAGTTCTAGAATGTCTGAGGACAGGGATAAGCAGCCTCCAGGCAAGGCCAGGCTCTGCCATGCAGAGCTGCCTGTCCTAGGGACACTCACCCCAACAAGCTCCACCGTGCAGCTTTGCAGCTCTTAATGTGACTTGGCAGCAGTAAGGGAAGCAGGGGACAGAAGGGACAGCTGGAAAAGACTGAGAAGGATGGCCCAGGCCTGGGGACCAGCCTGGTCTGCATGGGGTGGGGTGAGGTGCTGGAGTGATGGGCATGCAGGCACTGTTCAGGCTGGCCAGCCCTAAGCTCCCACTGCTCAGAGTCGTTTAGGACTTATTCTTGATCTGTGAGGCAGGGATTTTATGACAAGCTGGAGGTAAAATGCTTGGTGTCAGAGTAGAATGAAGAGCAGCACATTTATGGAAAGACACGGGGCTGGCTGTCTTAGCTGTCAAGGACAATCACAGGCTGGTGGGCATTGCATTTGTCCTGGAGAAACAGCAGAGTTTGAGATGGGATCTAATTAATAAAGACTGAGTGGGTAGGAATCCTAATGCACGTTGCCTTTGCCTCATGTAAACTCGACCTCGCCTGTCCAAAACTATTGGGACCCTTTCCAAGACAAGGAATTAACTTGTTAGAGGCACTGAGTAGACCAGCAAGGAGTGTGGTAAGATGAGCACGGTGGCACGTCCACACAGCCCACAGCTGCAAGTGCCAAAGGGTGCTCGGCTCAGTGTCCACGGCACCGCACGGAGGGTCCACACGGGACAAGGGACAGCCAGCTCTGTGGGTGCCTGGACGCTGCTCTGTGCTTCACTGCAGAGCAGGGGAAATGCCAAACCTCTTCTCTCTAGACCATGCTGTAGCAACCAGGACAGAGCCACGCATGGAGCAGCTGGAAACTGTAGGAGCAAAATGCCGCATTTCACTCAAAGCTGGGTGAAAGGGAAGAAGGGGGCAGCGGGCCTGGCTGGCAGGGGACCGTGCTGCCTCGGTGCTGAGGGACTGCAAAGCCCGGAGCTCCGAGAGCCGGGAGCGGCAGCGGGGAGCGCCGGGTGTCCCGCTGCCGGCAGAGGGAGGCAGACACCGCGGCGGCGACGGGAGATGCTCCGCACGGCCCCGCCGGCCCGGCACCAGTGGCCGGAGGGACGGGAGCGCAGGGGCACAGCCCGCTGAGTCGGGGTGGCACAGCGTGCCCCACGGCCCTGGGCTGCCTCGAGCCCACCCGGCTGAGCTCCGGGCTGTAATTTCGGGATATAGCCCCAAGATTGTTCCTGACCCAGCGACCAGCCTCACATGGCAATGACCACAAGCATAGGAAGGTGTCAGTTTGTGTCAGAGGAGGTTTGGATCTGCCCTGGTGGCACTGGGGTCCTCACTGCATGAGCACAGAGCCTGTGCCATCATCTTTGGAGACCATGTCCCTCTGGGGTGCAGCCTCATCCTGTCTTCATGAGAAGTGCTGCTGTCCCCCCAGCCGTGTTCCTAGCCTCATCCCCCACAGTAGATATCAGTCCTGGAGGTGACAGTTCAAGGGCACATCTGGTGCTGCTGGTGTACCCGCTGTCTGAGTTGGTGTGCCAGCTCAGACTGCACCAGGAGCTCCCCGGCCGTCAGCACTGGATGGTGCCTGGGTGTGTCCCCAGCTAAATTTAAAGGCCTTTGTGGTATAAATATCCTCAGTCATAAATAAACAGAGGCTAGATGTTTATCGGGCCTTCCTGGCAGCCCCGATCCAACATGCCAGGCACCCCGCACAGTCTCTGTGGTCCTCCCCAGGCTGTCCCCTCTGCCAGCAGCACAGCTGGGTCCTGCACAGGGACATGGTCACAGGATCCTACCCCACATCATGGCCCTGCTCTGATCCCACCAGGCCCTCAGCGGTAAAGTTCCAGCAGGCACTTGCTCCTGTGGGGATGCTGACTCCTGCAGTTCACTGGTGGGAGTGGGGATGGCCCCAGACCCTGTGCTGTCACTTGTCACCAGCCATGTTTTCCTGGCTCCCTGAGAACAAGTTTGGGTGGGGACACTGGAGTTGGCATCCTGGCACCTGCTGTTGCTGGTGTGGGCACCACTGCAGGGACCTGTGCCACCAGTGCTGGAGCCCTGGGGACCCTGAGGCATCCTGTGCCTAGCTCCAGAGCTAGTGCATGGAGTGTCCCTGGGCTGGGCTGGCACTGCCCCTTGGAAACTGACCACCATGGGACCACTGTTGGCCAAGAGCCACTGCCATCATTAGGGGTGAGGCCTGGACCACAATGGAGGAAGGAACCAGGCTACAATGTGGGGTGGAGTTTGAGGTGTTGTTGGAGAGCCAGGAACACATGTATGGGAGGTGAGGAGCAGGCAGAGTGGCCGGAGCAGCTTCTCAGCAGTGGCAGAAGGCTCAGCACCCATGTTTCTCCTAGTTATTCCTGGACTACCCATTTCCAGCCCCTGTCCTGCATCCTGCATGTCTCAGGATGTCCCACTGTTCACTGTCATGGTCCTCACCAGCCTGCCCAAGCTGTGCTGCACAGCCTTCCTACCCACAGCTCCCATCGTGAGGCCTCTGAAACCCTCCTGTAGCACACAGAGGCTGGAGCATCCCTCTACAAGAGCCAGCATCTTCTCTGCACCCCACAGCTGTGCCAGGAACATGGACTGAGCTGAAGAGGGATGCTCTAAAGGGGATGCTGCTCAGTCAAGCCCCATTGTGCTGTACCGTGGGGTGGTGTCACGGTTTAACCGCAGCTGCCAACTAAGTACCACACAACTGCTTGCTCACTTTCCCTTCCCATTCCTCCACCAACAGCATGGGGAGGAGAATCAGGAAAGAAAATAAAATAGAACTCATGGTTTGTGATAAGAACGTCAGCCTGTGGGTATGCTGAGCTGTCAGCAGCTTGGCCGCACCTTGCAGAGGTGTGAGGGGAAACCTCTGGCACATCCGCTCCTGGTAAAAGGTCACCAGCATTTGCCCAGAGCTGGTCCCAGCACTGTCAAACCATTCCTGGCTAGCTCAGATCCATCCTCCTCACCATCTGCAGCCCAAGGTTAATGAGTACCTCCAGGGTACACAACTGGAGGGTCATTAAACAGCAGTCGAACAAGATGGGGCTGCCAGCAGCACTCGAACAAAGAGGGCTGATTCACTGTTTGCCCTGCAACAATATTTACCATGGCCGGGAGTGAGGGAATGTTTGTGCGGGACAGGACGGCGAGGCGACATGGGGACCAGCAGGGGAGTGTGACAGCGCTGGGTAAAGGACTGCTCACACTGCTGCAGTCCTGCCACTGCAGGTAGGGCGCCTGGCACAGCCACCTGTGCCCTCAGCTCAGCACGGTGTCCCTGAGTCCCCCTGGTGTGTCTGTCCACCCCGGGGAACCAAAGCCACCTCCATGGGTGCCCAGCCTTTCCCATGCTAGCAGCCTGCTCCAGCATCCTTGCTGGCATGTTGTCCTCATCATCTCAGCCTGTTTCCCAACGAGGCAGAGAGCTGGAGACAAGGACAGCAGGGATGGATGTACCTGGCTGAAGGTGGGGAAAATCCTCCCCCAGGAGACCCTGGTGTGAGGCTGCTTGTGACTCAGGTGTGGCTGAGAGGGATGCTATGGGGGAGCATGTGTCTTCACTGACCCTCATTTGTCTCCTTTGCTGTCCCCAGAAAGCCAATGCTTTCAGGGTCATTTGCTGATCAGCTCACTACTTAATTAGTCCTGACTGAAGATGTGCCATGTGCACAGCCAGAATGCTCATGCTCAGACATATGTGTACACACACACACACACACACACACACACACACACGTGCTCAGCAGCCTGAAGGCCAGTACACCCTTAGAGGAACACGCTGCCTCTCCTGGGAGATGCTAAGACACGAGAGGTGTTCAGCAAAGACGCTGCTTCATGCCAGGGCCTGCCATGCAGCCGGCTTCCCTAACACAGCAGTGATGGGCTGGGGCACGCAGGCCATACCCTCCCCATGAGCCCTCCAGCCGCTCTGGCTCCCAGCCCTCTCAGCACTGCCTGGCACAGCCTTTTTACAAAGTAGTGCATGTACTGCACCTTGCTGGGGCCTCTCAGCACCCCAGCAGGATCATGCCCCCACTCATATGCCAGGATGGGAAGTGCTGGTTCCAGGCTGTCGGTGGCCAGTAGCTGGTGGGTCAAGAAGCACCCTCCAGCTCATTCCAGCACATGCACCCAGCATAGGGACTGGCTGTGGTGGGCGTGCATGTTCAGCTGCAGAGTTGGTGAGCAGCTGGCACCAACCCCAGCTGCCTTCCCAGCATCCCACCAGAGAGTCAGGACTCGTGTCTGTGGGGCAGAGGGGACCCATGCAGATACAGCAGTGCTGCGGGTGCCCTGCCCAGTGCAGGGTGCTGCCTGCCCTGCCTGTCCAAGCTCACAGTGCAGCAGCCCACCTGCACACCCCTCCCTGCCCCTCTGGGCCCTGCAGCCTCCTGGGCTAAGGGCGGAGGGGGGCAGATTCCTTTCCAGGTGGAAGATTTCTCTCCTCGGGAGCAGTGAATTATCCTCGGCCTGTCGCACGCAATCTGTCTGCCTCTCCACTCCCCTGCTTGCCAAGTTGCAGGCACAGCACCTCTCCCATGTGCTGGCTGCACCAGGGTCC
This sequence comes from Ploceus nigricollis, assembly GCA_013399945.1. Taxonomy (NCBI): domain Eukaryota; kingdom Metazoa; phylum Chordata; class Aves; order Passeriformes; family Ploceidae; genus Ploceus; species Ploceus nigricollis. The sequence continues at coordinate 22,059 of VXBC01008320.1, forward strand.
CACTGCAGGGTCCTGCCTCTGCACATCGTGTCCATCCTGGGTTCCCCACATCCTTGCAGCCTCTCACGGTGCAAGACCCCAGCAGGGGTAAAGTATGATCAGGCACTGGCTGTGTGACCTTGGTTAAAGTGGGGACCCACACCTCCCTCTCTCAAGGCCTGAGAGCACCCTCAGCATGCACAGGCGTGGGAGCCAGTCCTGTTCTGGTTTTCCTTCTCCTGGTTCTGTCCTGGCCTTTTCCAAGTACAACACCCAGCTCAGCCCACACAAGAACAAGATCCTGTTCCTGGCTCCCAGCATCCATGGGCTCCAATGTGTCTCCCAAACAGTGCTGCCTGATGTGTCCCCATGCTGGCCCCTGCACAGGTAAGCGGCATAGGGGGCAAGTGGCCCAACGTGCCTCTGCAGCCCCTGGCACTGTGGCCCAGGGCTGAAGTGAATTGGAGCCTGCTGTCCAGGCATCTGTCCTATCCTGGGTAAACCCTAGCCACTAGAAATGTGGTGTCCCAAGACAGGACCTGATAGCTGGATGAGTTTCCCAGATGGGACCAGGGTCCTCAGGCCTGGGGGTGACAGTGCTGGGATGTCCCCACAGCTGACACACTGGGTCTGGGCAGTAGAACTGGTACCAGGACTCCCGGGTCCCCAGTCAGGCTCCAGCAGCTGAGGTATCTCCTTAGCAGGACACTACAGAGGAATGGGAACAGCCAGGACTTGCTGAGTTCAGCCCTTTGGTACCCACTCCTTGCCCGGGGCATCCTCATCCCCCTGCCTCTGTTGGGAGCAGGAGCAGAGGGGACAAAAGCCTGTCATTACCTGGCCCAGGGAAACCTCCTGTGCCCAGAGCCAGCCCCCTGCCCTGCTAATCACATTCCCCTCATTAGCCAGCCCTCATTCAGTCCTGATGAAGGGGAACAGCAGGGTATCCAATTAGAGACAAAATGACATGCCAGAGCAGGGATCCTGCTCTACCTGTCCTGGCCCCAGGCAAGCATCACTCATGGGATGAAGGCTCTGGTGGGACAATGTGGGGGACAACAGGAACATGGTAGGTTTGTTTGCATCTTAGTGTCCAGCACTCTTGCTCTGGACACTGATCTGATGGCACAAGAGCCAGGAGAGGGGTCGCAGGTGCTGCCCACATGCTGCTTTGGGGAATCTGCACGTCCCTGTATGTGTGTGCCAGACATGTACAGCCCTGTGCACAGGTGTGCCAGGCTCTGACACCCTCAGGAATAGGTTCCTCCAGTGATGAAAATTGCTGCTGTCCCTCCTGGGGCAATGCACTTGGCTTCCTTACACCACAGCAGGCCCTGCCACTGGCTGTGGTGGCAGACCTGCATCCCAGATATGCACTAAGGGTGCAGCCTGGCCCTTACCACAGCCCCATCTCTGCACCTCCACCCTACTGCCTTGTGGGGTCCACAAGGTCCTTTAGGTGTCTCCAACATGACCCTCCCCATGTCATCCCTCAGGATATTTGTGGGGCTGGATGGGACCACACAAGCTGGACATATCCTGGCTCTGCTAGGGCACCCAGACTTGTCAATTGCCCTGAAGTCTGGGTTCCCTATGGCTGGTCCATCCTCACCCTCCAGTTGCCAGCCAGGAGAGGATACAGGGCAGGCTGTAGGAGCCCAGGCTGGGAAGGGTTACAAGCACAGAAGGACAAGGTTCCAGCACCTTCCCAGCAGGAACTACGGGGCTATGGAACCAGATGTCTATGGCAGGGGTGGGAAGGACTTCATTAGGGATGGAGAGCAGAGCTCAGTGGCCCAGCCTCTGGGCACTGAGGGGCTCTATCTGTCCTAGATCTGGCCTTGCTTGCCAGGGAGGAGACCCTCACTCAGCAGTGCTGGCCAGCCCCACTCCTCCATCCCTTGGGCTGAGCCAGTGATCCCCACTTCATTTGCCTTCTGCCCCTGGTGTCCTGCGCAGTGGCTGGTGGGACACCACAGCCAAGGGGCTCTTGGAAACACCAGGAATGAAGAAAGCTCTTTTTCCCTCCAATGGGGATGCAGCCCCTGGGTCTCGCAGGATATCAGAGGGGACTTCTAGCCTGGGGGTCCTTCTGGCTCCCTGCAGGGAGATTGTCCCACCAGGACCACACTCCTGCCATGAAGAGCTGTGGGTAATTACAGACCCTGGCAGCAATGCTAATCACAGGTTGTGGGAATAAATGGAACAGGTCCAAATGCCTGAGGGCCTGCACTTCCCCTGCCCCAGCCAAGAGCCTGCGTGGCCAGGAGACCACAGAACCACAGCTTAGCATGGCTTGAGGGACATGTGCCCAGGGCTGTCCCTTGGCTGTTGGGGACACTGAAATGGATCTGGCATTACCACAGTACCTGAGCTGCACATTCCAGCACTCCCCAAAGGATGCTCTTGCAGTGTGTGGGGTTGGGCAGGGCTGATGGCTCAGTGCCCACAGCTTCTCTGGGGCTTAACCCAACATGTCTTTTCTGCCACACTCTCTGCTTCACTTTTCCCATGTGCAGAAGGAGGGGTGGGCGGGCAGGCATGTGAACTGTCCTGCTGCCAGGGTAGGAGTGCTGGCATGGCGAGAGTTACCTCGGGCAGGCTGCAGGGACAGCAAGGCACAGCAGGACTCAGCATGGCAAGTGGCTTCCACAAGCCTGCCTGTGGCCACGGCTACACCCTCTGCTCCAAACTGCATCCTTACCCCCGGAACGGAGCTACGAGTGGCTCCGGGCAAGGAAGGGATTTTCCATGGGCAGTGTGAGATCTGGCTTCTCCCCAAGGCTGAGCATCCCCATATGGCCGGTACCATCGAGCACAGCGGGAGGGAGAGCCAAGCTCACTGGAGCCATCCCAGCCCAGCTCTGCCTTTCCAGCTCCCAGCCCCGGGCAGGCCTTGCACTCCTGCCCAGCCCCGGGCACCTCTCCCCAGGCTCCAGCACCGGGAGGTGCCCATGCCCACCGGCGCTTCTCCTCCCGGCACGTCCTACAGCCACAGCGGCGAACGAGCGGCGCCCGCGCTGCCCGCCCGAGCCTGACTCGCCCAGCCAGTCCGGCCGCCCCAGCCGCCCGGCAGAGGCGGCAGCTTTGTCCCCGTGCCTCCCGCCCTGCCGTGACTCAGTGCCCGCCCGCGGCCACCGCTCGCAGCCCCGCTGCCTCACCACCCCCCTCAAATCACCCAGGCAGGGAGCTGGCCAGCACTGGGGAGGGATTCTGAAGCCAGGGCACGGAGGTGGAAAGGCAGGGCAGGAGCCAAGGAGATGTGTTGCCCCAGCCTGGTGCTCCAGGAACTTGTCCATCCGGATGGGGAAGAGGAAGGTGCCGAGCAACCATCCGGGAAATCGCAGCAAGACCCAACATGACTGGCCTGACAGGCTGGGAAACAGCCGGAAAGAGACGGCCTGGCCCCTGTGTCACGGCTTGGAGCCACCGCTGTGGGGAGAGGCACCAGGAAGGGCTCAGGGCTGTTCCCCAGCCACCTGCTTGCACGAGAGCTGGCTGGCTGCTGGCACCGAATGAGCCAGAGGTGCTCCCTGGAACACTGCTGAGTGCTGGGAGTTGCTGCTGTGGGCACTCACACATGTTTATGTGTGGCACAGGTGGACAGACACACACCTGACATCATGTGCACCTTGCAGTGCACATGCCATGTACACACACACACACACCACCCAGAGTGAGGCGCATGCCTGGCCATAGATCCCACAGCCTGTATGGGCTCCCCACACCCCTCCAGACATGCTGTGCATACATCAGTATCCCCCCCACACATCTGCACCACACATTGCCCCCATGGCAATGCATGTGCACCCCTCACACGCATGCACACCCTGCACATGTATATACATGCCTACACATGCCCTACACATGCACACATCACGTACACACTCACCATATCTGTGCATGCCTGGGTGAGCCCAGACTCCACACCGTGTATCCCCCCACATTCCCCATGCCCCTGACATGCAAACCCCCATGTGCCCACTCACCAGCCCCTTCACCTCACTCCTTCCCTGGCCCCCGGCCACACGGGCTCAGTTTGGGCTCACGTGTGCCTGCACATCACATGGGGATACGGATGCATGGCCCACCACCATGGACACCCAAGACCACACAGACTCCTGCCACACACCCCCACGCTCCTGTACATCCAGCATTTACACTGCTTCCCCTCCTGGCTGCTCCCCCAGACGTTGTCTCACTGTGGGGCTGGTGGGGTGCTATGGTATGCTGATCACTCGGACTCCTTCAGCCATGCAACCACGCTGCCCTGGGCTCAGCCATGGCTTGGCAAAGTCACGGCACACACTGGTACCGGTGTGAGCCAAAGGCCCCACAGTGGGGTGGAATCACGTCCGTGCTGGGGGTCGCACATTGCTCTGGTGCTGGGTCTTGGCAATCCCTGGCATACTTGTGCCAGGCTCCACAGTGGACTGAAGAGACAGGTGACGGGAGAGGCATGTGCAGTCCTTGCTGACAGTGAGCCATGCCGAGGTGCTGCCAGGGCTTTGTGAGTGGGAGCCCCACACATCTCTCCCTCTGCACCACACCCCACAGCCAGCACACAGTGCCCCTAGTCAAGTGCTTCCCATGTGCCTGAGCCCTGGTCATGGCTACTTTTGCAAATGCCAGTCCAGGCCCAGAGCTGGGGGGTGGCAGTCACTGCTGGCATGTCTGGATGGGGACATGGGACAGTGCACATGGAGCTGAGCAGGGGCTGGGGCCGGGGCAGGCTGGCTGCCAGCAGGGTGAGGTTGCTGGCAGCACTGCTGCACTCTTCGAAAGAGTCAAGCACCACGGTGAGCTGGGACAGGAGGCAGCGGGAGGTTAGTGATGCAGTGCCTGGAGCTGGGGAGCTGGGGAATGGTGGCAGAGGATGCAAACTCCTTCCCTGGGATGCTTGGGGCAAAGGGTACAAAGGTGGGTGTTCCCCATGGGGCGCAGGACCTCCAGCACCAAAGCTTCCCCTGGGCAAGGCAGGAGCATTTCTGCAATTCTCCTGGGGCCAAGGGTGGGAAGCTCATCTCTGAGGCAGGGGAGAGTGCCCTGGAGCAAACACACACGGATAGGTGCNGGGCCGCGAGGACGGGCCCAGCTCGCCCTCCTCCGCAGTGTTGAGCAAGCCTGCGGGAAGCTGGCATAGTGTGGCTGCCCACACGTCCCACAGCAGCAACCGGACGGGATGCTTTGGGAGCCCAGGGGCCACCAAC
>VXBC01008320.1:28673-43255 GCA_013399945.1 Ploceus nigricollis
TCCAATGGTGATCACCAGCACGTGGGCTGGGTGAAAAGATGCTGCCTGGCCTTGCAGGGTGGTCAGGTGCGGAGAGTAGGGACCCCAGATCTATGTTTTTGTCCCCCCCGTGATGTGCTGCTGCCCTGGTGCCCACGGATGCTGTCTCTGTCCACACTGCCCTGTGGTACCACAGCCCAGCCCTCCCCAGGTGTATTTGCTCCCAAACAGACTGGAAGAAGCTGCCCAGGGACACTTTAGTCCTCCCTGGGTGTCATATGGAGGTGGCAGGGGCTGTTCTCTGATCCCAGCTGCCTCCAACCACCCCAGGATAGGCAAAGAATGGCCCAGCTGCTGCTGGCAAGACCAGAAGCACCGGCATTTGCAGGTGATGTTGCCTTCAGCCAGGGATGGTGACAGCAGCAGCTCCTGCGTGGCCAAATTCTTCACCTAGGGTAGAGCTTGCGAGTCCCTCTGGGCAGGGCCAGTGTATGTCCAAAGGGAAGTGGCCAAGGGATTTAATGCCACAGGGAGAGGAAAGTGCTGCAGAGAGGTGGATACCAGATGGAGGCTTTCCTGAAGCATCCCAGGATCACAGGCAGGACCTGGGCTGGCAGCAGGGATAGGAACGACTGCAATCCAATTAACCATGGTGCTCAGTCACTGGGTCAAACGCCAGCTGAGTGAGGCCATTGACTTCTGGCATGGGCTGAATCCAGGCTGCAAAGTGTAAGTGGGTCTGTTGGCATTTCTCTTCTACTTAAGCCTGTGCTGAAGACCCCATCTTGGACAAAGAACAACTCCTTGGGATCCCAGTGGAGTGCACATAGTGTCCAGAGACTGGATTTGAGAGGAACAGCCATGTGACACTGCTTCTCCTCTCCTAAGGAGGAACAATTTGAAGAAACAAAGACCCAGGAGCAGAGGAGTTCAGGAACCAGGGAGCACTCCCAGTGGAATGGTCTCAAGGCCATGGAGGTGTTTACTGGGAGGACTGGTCTGGATGACTGGAGAAGGGGGTGAGAGTCAAGAGGTGAAGCTGCAGGAGTTAGGAACATCTGGGGACAGAGAGCACCCTCTAGACCACAGGCAGTGAAAGGCGGGAGGGCAGGAAGCTGCGGGGTCAAAGTGACTCAGGTGCAAGTCATGGCCAAAGAAAAGGTGAGATGCTTGGATAAGAACCGCAGCTGACTCAGAGTTTCCACCTCTTCCAGAGGGTGACCACAGAGAATGGCCAGGGACTATTTGGTACCCCCTCTGCATGGAGGCAGTGTTGGGAGGAGGTGGCTATTGCACCCCAATGCCTTTGGGAACCCAGAGTCCAGATCTATGGTGGGGAGCAGGACCCACCGACCCCCCAGGACTTCTATCCAGTGTGAGTTCCCGGGGGAATCCCAGCAGGAGCCCAGCAGCCAGACTGGGAACCTGGGCTGAGATCCCATACCTTCCTGGAGTGCCTAGGCAGAGGCTGTTTGAATTAAATAGGAGAGATTTCCCCCTTATTAGCAGGCTATTAATCACGTTCAGGTTGGTTTTTTTTTTTTTTTTAAATTGAGCTGTTGCACAACAGGTTGAGTAACAGCCTAATAACAGGCTGTAAATCTCAGTTTGCTCTTGGGAGATTACAGATGTTAATAGCAGATAATGAACCAACTCACGAGCTTCTCCACTCCCCCACCTCTTTGATCCCTCTGCTCCTCCCCTCTCTGTGCCCAGCCTCCCAGCAGGGCTGCAGGGAGACCCCCAAAAATGCAAACCACCCTGTAATCCCCCCCATCACCACCACCCAGCAGAGCTGATGTCCAGCTTCCTACCTCTCACTGTCTACCCCACCAGTTCCCACCCAACCACAACGTCTCCTGCAGCTCCCAACCATCACTTGTGCTGTCACCCCACACTTCCTTGGAGCGCTGGTTTTGGGGTCCTTGGCTCCGTGTGCTGGTTCACGCAATGCATCTTTAGCCATGGGAGTGCAGGGAGAAGCAAAGCATCGGTGCCTCTGCTTTCTTGTCTTTGCATCAGTGCTCCTGCAGCCTGTGGGTCCTGGCTGGGAGCTGGGTGCCTGCAGGACTTGTGCAGGACAGTTGGGTCTGGCAGGGCTTGGCCTCAGCCCCCAGCCTGCTCCTGCCAGACCCTGGACATCATCCCATGTCCTCCATGCTGCAATCAGTGTGTGGGGGCCAAGCCTCATGCACACTCAGGGGCTCCTCTTGGGCTTGCTGCCGCCCTGGATGTGGTAAGACCAGAGCACATCACACGCTGCAGGAGACTGTTGCTCTGTAGGGACCCACTGCTGCCACAGCAGCTGTGCAGGGGAGCTAAACTCTACAGAACCTCCTGTGGAGAGTTCCAGAGCCAGTCCCCTCCCCACCTCCTGCCTACTGCCTCACCCCTACTGGGCCCATCTGCCCATCCCACACCCGCAACCCCTTTCCCAAAATGACAACTCACAGCTGGGACACATCCCAGCATGACTTTCCGTTCTCCCTGGATGCATGCAAACGTTGCCTGCATCCTTCCCCCAGGATGCACACATCCCTGCAAGCCCTGGGGCAGCTGGGTGAGGTGTTGGCTGAGTAGGGCTCAGCTCAGCCCCAGGTACTGCTCTGGGAACTGGAACAGTCCCAACAGGGCTCCCCCTCCCCCTGTCCCATGCACTGGTTGGGAGCAGGAGGATGGAGGGACCCTGTGGAAGAGATTGGGGATTCCCCTCGACAGGGTGGAAAAACAGGGAAAAAGGAGTGGAGGATGACTTTCTTTTCCCCCTGTCTTGAATCTGGCACCATCAAGCCAGGGCACAGGAACAGGGTGTCAGTGGTGCAGCCTTGGCCATGGGGTGTGGAGTCCCCCAAGCTCAGGGGTTATCCCCCCATGGGTGGCAGCCAGCCTGGCCTAAGGATCTGGGCCCATGCAGGGAGCAGGGGCTGGCAATAGCAGTGGAATGGGTTGCAGGAGGAGTCACCCAGCAGGCAGGGCTGGTGAGGGTAGTGAGTCACTGCCAGCTTTCCCTGCCAGGGTGGGACTGCCACAGCCACCTGGCATCCCACTGGTTGCACTGGGAGCACCAAACCACCAGCAGGCATGAAAAAACCATGAAAAAACACCACTGTGCACCAAGAGCTCCCCACCAGCATGGGGGGGGCAGCTCTTGACCATACCAGGAGCCCATCCCTATCTCCAGCAAGCCAGATCAGACGTGGTTCAGCCAGTGGTGAATCCCCATCCCTTGTACAGGCACTTGAGGGCCCCCTCCCTGCTCCTTGCCAAAAGGTGCAGACATTTGGAGGGTGCTGTGTCCCCCTGAGGCCAGGCAGACCCCAGTGCGAGCGCCCCTGGCACGCTGTGTGTACCCAGGCTCTGTGTACACATCAGCACCATATGGCAACAGGCTCTGGCGCCATGAGCCGGGCATGGAGAAGGATGGGGAAGCAGCTGTGTTTGCCATGAGCAGTGACTGCTGGCCAGAAGCTGTGGGCCAGCGCCCTGGTTGGCACTGAGCCAGCACAGCCAGCACCCCTGTGCCTTTGAGAAGGTGTCCTCATGTCCCTCCAGGAGCACTGTGCTGTCCCTTCAGCAGACCTAGACCCTGCCGTAGATTGACCCGAGGAGAGCTGTAGCCAGAAGCCCATCCAGGGAGGGCATGGTCTCCAGTACCTGCCTGTGGCAAGGATTATGCAGTGACCCAAGGGGGATCTAGGGTCTGCCTGAGCAGGAGGAGTAGGGCCACCAGCCCATGGTGTGGGAGTACACAGTGCATGCCTCTGGATTCAGGGATGGCTCAGATCTGTCCTGCCTGCAGGTGCAGTGTGATACCACCTTGGGCAGTGACCTTTCTACTCCCAGGGAAGGTTCTCTGTGGTGACCCTGGGGGTGCAGAGGATGAACAAGGAGGAAAGCACTTTCCCAAGAGGAGGAGATGCTGGTTGGTCTGCAAGCACGCCTTGGGGGATGTAGCAGCCCCAGCCAGGGCACCCTGAGGTGCTGGCTGAACCACCCAGCTGAGCCTCCAGCATCCAGCACCCTGTTACGTGGATGCCAAGCAGCATTCTCCCTGTCGGTACATCGTACATGGCACCAGGGCTGCCAGTGCTTTCTCTAGGGACACCTTGCAGTGGGATGAAGACGGTGCCACTCCCTGCTGCAGAGAATGTGGGGCAGGGCTGCCTCAGCCAGTTTCCTTTCGGATATTATTTGTAACCCCATTAATGAGTCAGTGTTTGTGGGTGCTCCTGTCCTGTGCTGGCCCCATGGTTCCCTCGGGTCAGTGGTGGGGGTTGTGGCCCCCTCCCCAGTCTCTCCATCGTCATGTTCCTCCACAATATGAATGAGGACAAAATAAGTCCTATAGGGAAGGAAACTACAGCACTGGGGGAGTGACCATGCTGGATGGGGCTTTAAGCAGCCTGGTCTGTGGAAGGTGTCCCTGCCCATGGCAGGCAGGTTGGAACTAGATGGTCTTTAAGGTCCCTTTCGACCCAAATAATTTTATGATTCTATGAGAGGGGTGCAGGCAAGGATGCAGCAGTGGCCCCATCCTGCATTCAAGGAGGCCTGGTGGCCCTTCATCATCCCTGTTCCTTGGATTCCCCCAGCCACGGCTCCCCAGGAGAGGGGTGACAGCCACTCTGGCAGTGATGAAAGGTGGCCGAGGGGAGGTTTGTGGCCGGGAGGCTGCTATAAGGGAGCCGGGCACCTTTGATGTGCAGAGTCCCGGCCCCGCTGATTGCATTAACGGGTTTAGTGCCCGAGCAGGCTCCCAGCCCCTATCAGGGGCAGAGGAGCCGCTAAATGGCCCAGCTCCCATTTTAGATGCAAATGACCCTGCAATTGTGTACTTGGAGGGCAGAAGAACCCCCACACATCACCGTCCGTGGAAGCAGACCTGGCTGGAGACTGAAAGTTCCAGATGGCTGGAGTGGCCCGTAATGGTCCCACTGATGGCTCCGGTCCGGGGTTCCTTCCCGGAATCAGCCTCTTTACGGGAAGTGCAGATTCCCGGAGCAATCTCCTACCATCCCCACCGGCAGCCGGGGCTGCCTGCTTGTCCCTCTGCCTGACACTAATGTCCCCAGGGCAGGCGGCCCGTGCTCCTGCCCCAGCTTTGAAGTGCATCAGATTGGGCTAGCGGGAAGGTACAGCCACCTGACCCACACCGGAGGGCTGGAGGAAGCGATACCCCTTCCCAGGGCACAGATGGTGTGGGGGAGGTAACCAGCTATGGCCGGGTACCCCCAGGTCCCTGTGCCCGTTGTGGCCCAGTGTGCACCAAGTGAATTGGAACAGGATTACTGGGGTAAAGCTGGGTTCAAGTAATTTTAGGGGCATCCTGGCTTCCTAAATCCACCCAAGGGCTAAGACCAAGATTGGGCCACGAGGATGTGGCAGCTTTGGGTGGGGGGCGAGCTGCCCACCAACCCATGGATCCTATTCCCCACCCCTGGGCTGTAAGTTTGTGAGGGCAGGCTCCACAAAGGGCTTCGTGTTGGGGAAAGCCTGGGATGCAGGGCTGGGCTTGTGATCCCTTGCCCACTGACCCAGGAACAGCCCAACAAACAGTCCTGTGGAGTCCCCCAGCTCCATGGAGAGAGCTCTGCCGTGCAACAGAACCTCACTTCAGCCCCTTAGAAACTCCCCCTGCCCCCCAGCATCCTCCCCTTCAGAGCAGAGGGAGGGATGCAGGGTCATGCATGGGGGGCAGCAGAGGGGCCAGGACAGACTTACAGCTCTAAACCCCTGAGATCCCCTCTCCACCCCCTTCAATTCTTCACATGCTGTAGGCAGAGCAGCCTCACCATCACATATGCCATGAGTTCAGTCAGGCCTCATTCATTTTACATGTCTGGGAGGGGAGATGGATTTAGGGTAATCACTGGGAAAGCCCCCAGGCTCCCTACACCTCACAGTACGTAGGATGCTGAGGGAGAAAGGAGGGGCTGAAACAACATGGTGTGGAGCAGGGGACCTCAGTATCCTGCACAGTGCCTCGTGGCCACTGCCATTTTCCAAAACAAGAAGACAGGCGGGCAGGTGCACAGGACACAGCCTCCATGTCCGTTCCTGTAAAACCATGCGGTTCTGCTTTGATGTAGGTGGAAAATTCCTCATTTGGCCGTGAATCTGTGGGGCTGGGGACTCCAACATTGCCTACACTCAGTGAGGGATTAAAAGGTTGTTTTTTGGGAAAGATTTTTCCACTCTTGATTGGGGAGGTGACATCCGAACTTTATTTTCCTTTTCACGCTGGAACACGTGCCAGTGGGGCCAGCAGGTCCCTGGGGAGCCACGGGACACCGCACTGAGCTGACACGTGGGAGGCAGTGGCAAAGCGGGACTGAGGCACGTCAGGGAAGATGGAGCCAGGGAAAATGGAGGCCACTAGAGGTTGGGTTTGGGCTCGAGGCTGATTGCCCATAGCCAGAACACGCGCTGAGGTCGGGCAGGGAGCCGGCTTGGCTGTGGATTTTCAAATAGAACCTTGTCTGCCAAGGACCCTCCTACTCCACCACGGGCTGGGTGGATCCTCGCCCCGCTGTGCACCTTGTGCTGCTGGCGAAGCGCTGCGTGCCTGGCCGGCTCCTCTCCAGCTGCAGCTGCGGCAGGGCCGGGAGGCAGGGAGCAGTGTGCTGGCTGTGCCTGCCACACGCCTGGCCGTGGCCGTGCAACAGCTCAGCTCAGGGACAAGCAGCCTGTGGCCACCCCCAGGCACTGTCCAGCCAGGGGACACTTATCCCCGGTCATCCTCTGGGCAGAGTGTTGGGCTTCAGCTGCAGAGGAGCATCCCCATCTCCTGGCATTGTCCCCAGCAGATGAGTGTTCCAGGGACCATTCACCTGAGTGGTCTCTGCTTGGGACCACAATTGTGGGATGGCACTGCCCTTTCTGCCTACTTCCCACAAGGCACTAGCTTAGGGCAGGAGCAAACAGGGTATGCCATACCAGAGCCACCCAGGGAGCGAGGAAGAGAGTGGGGTGTGAGTGCCAGGTCTGGAAAAGCTCAGACTTCTCCTAGTCTCCATCCCAGGACATTGGCCCACTATCCCACAGGTTGCAGAAGGCAAATAGGTCCCATCTGGAGCAAAATCTTATGAGAACCAACCCTCCAAGAAACCTGATACCCTGCCAGCCCTGTGGAAAGCCAGGGGATTGAAGGCTGTAATAAGGATCTTCCTTTGTCTTTTTGGATGTGGATGCTGCTCTGGGGGGACACCAGCAGCACAGGCTCTGCTGGAACTGGGGTGCTGTGGCCCTCACTTGACTGTGTCTGCGGCACTGTGTGCACACTCGTCTGTGGATGAGTTTGCAGACTTCCTGGGGATTATGCTCACACCATGAATCTTCAAAACTTCATGGCTACTCCAAGGCAACCCCTCTCCATCCCCAAAAATGGCAGTTGCCCCAGGGAAGGGGAAGGTGGCATTCCAGCTCTGGGTCTGCAGCAATCCTTCTTCATTCCTCTCCTGCCTGAACTGACTTATCTCTATCCATCCTTGGATGAAGAGCACCCAGAGGTCCCCTCCATCCCCACTGTCCCCAGTACACACAGGCACAGCCAGCACTGCCAGGGAAGGTGACGCAGCTGGTTCTCTCTGGGTGACTCATGCTGAAATACATGACGTTCACCATATTTCAGGGCTTTCAGCTTGGATGAGAAAAACATCAGGGCGTAAGAAAGTTTCTTTGCGAACTGCTTTTAAAACACTGCAGGGACTTCTCCTCCCACTTGCTCACGCTCTATGTTTTTGGGGGAGAAATGTAGCCTTTTTAACAAACAAATCTTTTTGATTATTTATAACATGGAAAATAGATGATTAAGTAACAGGTTTTGCCTTGATTTATAAAAAAAACCAAACCCCAAAAGACCATCTGGGTCCATCCCAAACAACTCCTGGCTGCACACAGTGAGCAGCTAGCGCATGGCTCTTCAGCTGGACATACTGATTCCACCACCTCCTCCCTTTACCTGGCCCCTTTGGCTGAGCTTTTGTGTCGGGCCAGGGAGCCATGTGGCCACTGTGCCCGCTCGCTGCCAGCCTGCCCACAGAGCCATGCCGTGGCCATAGCCAGCAGCACTGCCCATCCCGGCACAGCTCTCCCAGCAGTTCAGTGTGGTTTCGCTGCTGCATTTGCTGGCAGGGTTATCTGCTCTGGAACTGGTGTTGGTTTTGGCACACAGCACCGGGACCACACCTACTATTTAAATACCACAGCCAAGGGCTTGGAGGGGGAAAAAAAAAAGGGAAAGAAAGAAAACGAATATGAAATATTTGTTGCGGTTTGGAGATACACACACACATGTACACACAACACAAACACACCAGCCTGGCTCCGGATCGCTGGCAGTCGAGGAAGGAAGACTCCAGCTAAGATTGTCTTCAAAACCACCCTGGCGGCAGAGTCTGCTGAAGGGAAACCCTTTGGGCCAAAATTAGTGCCTGCCACATGCCAAGCTGGAGCGTGCACTGACCTGGGCTGGGGAAGCCAGGGTAGCCCCAGTGGCGCAGCTGGGGCCAGGGAGCCATGCCAGCTCTTCCCGGGTGGCTGCCCTCCCGCCAGGCTAAAAATGCTGGGGAAAGGGTGCAAGAGATGGAAATCCCCGGAGAGGCACTGCTCGTGGGGCTGGAAGGGTTTTTCCCCCACAACATCATGGAATCTTGTCCTAGAAATGCCTGTTGGGGTGGCAGCACTTGCAGTGAGTCTGGGGGTGGAGACAGGCAGCACTACCACTTGGTGCTGGCTTGGGATAAATAGGCGCCCAGTAGCTAAGGATGGGCTGGGGCTGGAAACAAGGAGGATAGATGTCCCATGGGAGCAGATGTCCTCACTGGGACAGGTCTAGCTGTACTCTTTCCCCATGCTGGACCTAGTGAGGCAGCTTCTGGCATGAAGCCACAGCAAGGTAGCCCAAGAAGCAGTGAGTGGCTGTGACACACCATGCCATGCTGTGCCACGTTGTGCCACGCAGTGAGGCCTGCTGAGGCGGCTGGGGCAGGTGGATTACTGCACCTTCCTTTCCCCAGGCCCCTTTGTGGAGAAGTTTTCCTGATGATCTCACTGGATGCACATTTCTAAATCATTTGGTTGATTGTTTCATCATCGGAGGTCAATTAAAAGAAGGCGAGTTCCTGTCACCCTGCTCCGAACCCCTTCGCTGCCAGAGCCCCAGAACAAAGGGAGGAATTGGGCTTGGGCTCAGCAGCTTGGATTCCCATTTGATTATTTCCAACAAGGGAGTGAATCTATTTTGGAGACAGTATTCCCAGGGGATGAGCTCACCGGCGCAGAGCATGAGCAAGGCTGGGATAAAAAAAATTTAATACAGCCTTTTGTAATGTGTTGGAAACCTATTTACTACCAGGAGGCTGGGTAATTAAATGCCACTTCCTGGAGCAGAATGAAGCACCCTATGTAATGCCAGTGCAGAGGGGTTTGCTCTCGACACAGGGTGGCCACTGATCCTGCCAGACACACCACGAGTGTCGTGGGTGGGAGGATGCAGTTTTGTGGGCTGTTTCTGTAAAACCACTGCAGCAGCCACATGTGGCTGACTGTGATTGATTCCAGCATCCTGTGCCATAGTGGTGCCCTTGGTGCAGTGTCCCAGGGGCATGGGATGGTGGCAGGATGAGTTTTCCATGTGCTATGGTGTGTGATTTACACTGGCAGGGTGGCTCTGGGCAGATAGCTGCATGGGAGGAATAACAAAACAAAATTACCTGGAAAACAGTTTCCACACAGAGTTCTCCAGCTCCCTGCTTGCTCTGCTGTCACCTGGGCTGTCCCCCACTGCCTCACACCGAGCTGTGTCCCCATGGGTGCCAGTGACTCATGGTGCAGACCGTTCACTCAACCCTATCCCACAGCTCCCATTGGAAAATTGTTCCCCCACTGGCCCAGCAGTGCTTGGATACTGCAGCCACACCAGTGCCCAGGTTCCAGGGATAGCCAGGCTTTCTCCAGGCTGGGAAATGGTGTCTATCTGAGCGGATCAGTTCTGACCAGCACCGGACTCAGCATCCACACTTTTCATGCCTCTGTGCATGGCAAGGGAGGTTTTCCCCACTCACTGAGAATCCGGGTTCATTGAAGACTGAATACCTTAGAGTATAGCTGGGAGGAGGGATGGACACTGCTTGGAAAAGAGTGGCAGAGATGTATACCTGGGTCATTTTGAACTTTTGTAGATAAATTGCTTTTACATGATGTACAGCTGTTAATCTCCAGCATGTGAGAGAAGGGTTCTAACATGCACATCCCATGGGCACTGCAGCCCATACCATGATATCCTCTGCGAAACTCCCTGTGCAGCTCGCAGTGGCACTCTGTATTGTGGCTTTTTTAAAAAAGATTAAACCAGAGATGTTAGAAGAATATCTTGTGTTCCTCCTCCTTGTTGCTCACAAGGAAAACAGCAATTCCTCCTGTTACTCCTGGAGCTGCTGGGTTGTCACAGGTCTTGTCCAGCACTTTTGTAAGTGGCAAAAGGGAACGGCTCCATGGCTGTCGTCCAGTCCCAGCTGCTGTGGCTGAGGCCAGAGCTCTTGTCGGGCCAGGGGGAAGGAAGGATGGGCCCCTGGGCTGGCACGTGAGCACACGTGTTTGCACGTGAGGCTGCTGCTGCGAGGGCTGTCCAGATGCCTCCAGCACATCACACTGCTGATGGAGCCTGTGGTGTGTGCTGTGGGTAGGGACATCTCCTGGCACCATCCTGAGTGCAATGTCCCTTCTGAGTGAGATACCCCATCCACTGTGGTGCTGGACCTTGTGGCTCTATACAGAGCCTGGAGCTTTCAGCTTTCCTGTACCAGTGAAAGTTAAGAAGTGGAGGAAAAACGTTGCTGTATGTTATAGAGGAAGAGAGGTAAAAAGGGCAGGAAATTTGCACCATGTCCATTTCCCCTTGGCCCCCGGCCGCTGCTCATTCCGGATTCGGGATTTGCGTAGGCAGAGTTAAAAATAACAGGGGTATATAAAGAAGGACAGAGAGAGCTGCACTGGCCCCGCAGCCACCAGGGCACAGCCAGGCAGCAGGCAGAGATCAAAGCAGGATGTAGTCCAGGCGATGCAGTTGGGCTGGGAGTCTGTGTGGGGTCTGGGGATGCCACTGGGCTGCTTTGCCAGGGGGTGGGATGCCAAGATCTGCCAGTTTGGCAGCCTCCTGGCCAAGCAGCTGGGCAACACCCATGGAAGATGAGGCCGTGTATATTCCCGCAGGCAAAGACATCTCTCACGGACCCTGTCCCTCTGTAGCCTTTACTCTGTGCTGACATTCACTGGGAGCAGCCTGACCCGGCTCCTCTGGCCAGAGAGCTGCGACGGGGGGCTGGATATGGCCTCCAGCCAAAGCACCCTGTCCTGGGACTGAGCTCCCTGTCGGTGCTGCCGGGGTGCTGCCTCGGGTCTCCCCGAGCCCCTGACAGCCCCGGTCCTTGGCTGTGCATCCCGGTGCTCCCCAGACCCCAGCATAGGCAGGGCGGACACAGCAGCTTGCTCGGCCGGTGCAAACGAATCTGCCCTCTGTGCCCTGATAACATTGTGTTTGTTGCGGAGCGGGAAGAGCCTGCCAGCACACGATAAGAGCAGATGACTTTATTCTGGACCTGCTCCGGATTGAATTATGCTTTAATTTCATTTTCAGTTCCTCTTTTCTTTACAGGAGGGGAAGGGGGCTTTGGGGGTACAGGCAGGTCTGGGGGCTCCTGGACCCTTCTCTAGGCAGGCCAGTACCATGCAGAGGGGAAGACAGAGAGTAAAACCCAGCCAGATTCATTTTCTGCTCTCAGGGATATAATTCTGGAGTGTCACAGTTGTTTAGGGTGTTCTGCAGTGTGGATCTCCTTGCACCTCTCATGGGGTTCCCTGTGGAGCTTTCGGGACTTGGGTTTTGCCTCCCACTGAAGCAGAAGCTCTCTTGGCTGTGATGCTGTAGGTGATGTTGGAGAGGGGGCACTGGAGATGCTCTGAAGGAGAGTCCTTGGGTTTACTCCAGTCTCCCAACTCCAGGTGACAGCACAGAAAAGGATGCCGTGCAGGTGTTTTTCAGCCCCTAATGTTTTGTGGGGTAGGGGACCCCTCTGGGTCTCCTGGGAGCCCTGCTGAGCAACCTGGGCACCAATTTCAACTCTGGCAGTGCCAGAGGGCATTGTCCCCCTGCCCATCCCACCCGTGCTGTGTGCCATTGGAGAGGGTGCCATTGCACTGTGGAAGTGTTGGCAGGGCTGACAATGCTCTTGTTTTGACAGGGCCACCTCTGGCACACCATGCTGGGCAAGCCACGCTCCTCATTCCTCTGCTGCCAGATGTGCCAAAAGCAATGACAACCATTAACCCTTTCCTCTTTAGCCATCACCTGGGTGGGTGGCCATTCCCACTTTCTGTTTGCTCTCTTGCCTGGCTGCTGTTTGATCTCTTGGGATGCCAGCGACTTTACAGTCTGCTGTAGTGGCTCGGGAGATAACCCATGTTTCCTAAATCGGCTTCTGTCAACAGTGGGCTGTGCATGCACTGTCTGCTCCTGCTTGCCTCCCACTCACCTCAGAGGGGGCTTCTGTGGCCAAGGGGCTGACAAGGCTGTGGCAGGGACCCCCTGTGCCCACCCCATGGCTCACAGCAGGAAAACCCTGCCCGTGACGCACTCCTGGCTCCCTGCACACAACGCTGGCAGTGCTTGTGTTGCTGCGGTGCCTGGCATGCTGCCGCTCCCTGCCACAACAGCCCTCCCACCGGAGCATCAGTAAAGAGAGTTTCCTGGGGAATATCCCACATTTGCAAGAAATATTGGCTGTAAAAATTAAGCTGATCTGTTGGCAACGCCCTCAAAATAAGTCAGCATGGGTACAAATGCCAAAACTGCCTGGTAAAGGGGAAAACCAAGAGGAATTAGTGTTTGTCTCCTATGGCATCTTCTCTCACTTATCTGTAAAAGTTTGGGGCAGGAACTGCCTTGCTATTAATTATTATTTGGCCAAGAAACAAGTAATAGGATTAACTGGTGACTTGAATAAACTACTCTGGGAGGCAAGCTAAAAGTAATTTCAGGTAATGCCCACATGCTTCTTTGCCACTTTGGAGGTGACTTTTTCCAAGGAAGACTTTGGAGCCCATGTGTTTTGACCCAATAGGTGCCATTAATAAACCTGCTGCCTCGCCAGCAGACAAGCAGATGGGGCCCAGGCAGCAGCCCAACATGTGCTCTGGAAACCAGGGCAGGGATTCTTGGTAAAAGGGGGAAGATCTGAATTGTTGTTGTTCCACTGGATTACTGAAATAATTTATTGCAATGCTCCACCCTTATAATTAAAGCGCGGTGATGAAAGCAACTGGTAGAGTAGCTTTGGATTCAGAAGCGGCATGTGCGTGTGGTGTGTGTGCACACCTCACCTTTGGTGTTTATATTTGTTTTTTTTTAAATTGACTCCTTGCTTCTGAATAGAGCAGGCAGCAGCCTCAGTTCTTAGAAAGGTATCTGGAGATGGACAGCTCCAGAAAGCAGGGAGACAGGCTCCAAGAGATAAGGGACATTGCTTCTTGAGTGCAACAGCAGCAGGGCCATTCCTGGTACTGGTTGGATGGGGGCCAAACGGAGAAGATCTTGCTGTGAGCCGGACAGGGAGGCAGAAAGCCCCGGGGGAGGCCTGCCCAGTGCCCTGGGTCTCTGTGCCATCATCCAACTAGCCAGAATAGGGTGGGTAACTTGAGTGTCTCCTGCAAGGTGAGATAACCTGCTGTCCTTGTGTCCCCTGCCATGGGAAATCCTCAGAAGGACAGCACTGTCCCAGGGGCTGCTCAGGGTGGGCAGGGTGGGACAGCCAGCCCATGCCCCCCTGTGCCAGAGCGGTCGGAGACTCAGCCACAGCACTGGTCCCTAGGGAGGGCAGACAAACGTGTTGTGGGGGCTGTGGGGCGAGATGAGGCGATGCCGGCAGGGTGCCAGCCCCCGACAGGGTCGACGAGCAGTTATCTCGGCTCGCACACGCACCCTGCACGCAGCCAGATGCGAGCTGGTACGCTCTGTGCTGCTGATTGCCTCACCGACAGCAGCGGCGCGGGAGGACGCGGCTTCACGGGTGCGCTTACATGAAACGAATCGCGTGGGGGTGCGGGGGCACCAGGGCTCGGCTATCTGGTTCATCTCCTATGGTGGCACAAGCACCTCTTTTTGAGACTGCACCTTCGCTCGCTGACGCGCTCGGTGGCCCCCGTGGCGAGTGTAGTGCTCGGCACACGCTGGCTGAAATGCTTTTACCTGTACCCCTGCGCCAGACCTCCCCGGCACTCTCTGCGTCAACACAGGGTGCATGTGACAGAACCATTGCCCCTGCCCCACTCGGGACAGGGTGCCGGAGGACCTCCGGCTCTGCCACCTACAGCCCCCTTCCCCGCTCGTAGTGTGGGCAAGCCTTAAGGGCGCCGCTGCCCAGTTCACGTCGCGGGCAGGATTCTGGCCTCCGCGATCCACAACAGCACCCTTGTCTGTTCTCCCCCGTGGGACAGTCTCGCAGAGCAGNCTTGATGCCGCTAGAGGAGCGGCCCGCCGACATGCTCCACGTAAGCACCTGGCACCGGGGAGAGGGTGGCAAGGTGGGTACGGGACAGAGCGGTACGGG
>VXBC01008320.1:44447-85995 GCA_013399945.1 Ploceus nigricollis
AACTCCCCGGTGCTGGAGTACTTCCCGGCCGGAGCTCCCCCCGAGGACTGCAAGCCCAAGCGCGGCCGCCGCTCGTGGGCGCGCAAGCGAACGGCCACGCACAACTGTGAATACCCGGGCTGCGGCAAGACCTACACCAAGAGCTCCCACCTCAAGGCGCACATGCGAACCCACACGGGTAAGGGCGCGCCGGGCGGGGGCACGCACAGACGGTCCCGGGTGGGGGNCGTTTTCCCGCAGAGGATGCTACAGCAGGATGGCCCCGCTGCTGTCAAGCGGGAGGAGGACGATTTGGGCAAGTTCGTGGACTTGGACTTCATCCTGGCGCACACCAGCAGTGGCGGGCAGGGGCCGACCGGCCCCAACTACCCCCTGCCCGAGACCCCCNGCGGCACGTGGTGAGACCCGCGAGCGTGGTTCCGGGGGTGTGACACGGGGGGGAGGAGGGGGCGTGTGTCGCGTGGGGTAGACCCCTGCGGTATGTCAGGGAGCGCACGGTGGGTCGCCGTGGTGGGGCTGTGTGAGGCCACCCAGAGATAGCCCGCGTGGAGGCGTTCTGCGTGTAGGGCAGGGGGCAATGGGGATGGGCCGGGAAGTGCTCAGAAGGACCCCCGTGGTGGGGCTGGGCAGGGACACATAAGGACCTAGGCATGTAGCGAGACCACTCTTGTGGCGCCTCCAGTTGCTGGTTTTGGGGCCCGGGGGAGCCTGAGGTGGTAGGACTTAGGGACATGGAGAAATCCTTCACTTGGGCTAGGGACAAACAGAATAGGGAGACAGACTTGGGGATTGTATGGTGAGACCCTCTGGCCGAGCTGGGACGGGGCACATGGTGCCACTCCACAGCACGGATGAGCAGGCGACCACCCACAGTTTAAAGTGAAGCAGGGGCACATAAGAGGGGTGCTGTAATGGGGCAGGGATGCCCAGAAAACAGATCTTTGCATATGGGGAAGGGCAGAAAAATGGGGGACAGAAAGGGAAAGTTGGGCAGGCAGAGGTGCGCAATGGGCCTCCCATCTCCTTGAAAAGGGGGGGTCTGGGTAGGGTAGCACAGAACTGAAGGCACAGGGAGGGGTGGGAACCTACAAGGCCACTGACACCCCCCTCTCCTCTGCAGGCGAGCAGCCCTACCACTGCACCTGGGAAGGATGTGGCTGGAAATTTGCCCGCTCCGATGAGCTGACCCGCCACTACCGCAAGCACACAGGGCACCGGCCGTTCCAGTGCCACCTCTGCGAGCGGGCTTTCTCCCGCTCAGACCACCTCGCTCTCCACATGAAGCGGCACATGTGAGCAGTGGCTGCGGCCGGACTCGATGTCCCCGGAGCCAGCTCACGGTGTAAATAGTGTCGGGCCAGGGATGGCAGTGGGGAGCAGCCTGGCCACCCAGCCCCCTCCGCTTGTAGTTGATAACTAGTTTTCTCCTCCTGCTCCTGTGAGAGCTGGCCCAGCCAAGTGGTGGGGAAGGGCTGCTTTGGGGATGTATGTGGGGAGCAAAACTGCAAGAAACATCTGCCCAGGCATCACCACTCGGCTCCCCATGCCTGGAGGGTTCCCCCCCCAGCCAGGTACCCAGTGAGTGGGGGAGCTGGTGCATAAGGGATCTGTCCCCGGAACTCCTGGCTTGTATTTGGCATCAGCTTAACCTTCTTCCCCCAGATTCTGGCACACCTCTGGCTCTAGGGGCCATGGTGGCTGACTCTGGCTGCTTTTTTGGCTGGAGAACCATGCCAGTTGGGCACATTGGTTGTGGTGCTGGGAAATGGGTTGCTGGTTGTCTCGGTTGTGATCATCAGAACAAACCTCCTGACCCAAAGGCCAGTGTGGATGGGGTGAGGGTGGGATTTGACTGGCTCATGGCTATAAAGGTTTGCAGGTGTTGGCAGCACAGCGTCACCTTGCACAGAGGACAGGGATGCTCCTGTCACCAGCCTGGGACCCCACTGGGCAGTCCAGCCCTGGCCATTCCCAGTTTTCCACTCAAGAGCCTAAAATGTCTCTCCTGGCTCTTGTCTGCTTTATTTTGTCTTGTTCTTCCCCTCAGGATGACACCAGGTACTGCTGCAGCTGCCTTCCCCATGCTGCTTTTTAAAATTTAGTATGTAAAGGACAGTGAGTCCAGCTATGAATGCCCAGGTCTCTGCTATACTTGAAATTTTTGTAGAGGGGGGGGACAAAAAAGAAAGCTCAAAAGAAAATGAGTCTTTTTATGTGCAGCTTCTGCAAAGCAAGTTGTAAATTAAACAAAGCAGTAATATATAATGTTTCTGGTTTTTTTAATATATTTTCTTCCAGCTGGGAACACAGATGAGTCTCAGCTTTGGGAAGTGCACTGTTCCCGTCTGTGTATATTGTTAATTAACATTTCTCTGCTTGGGCACGTTAGGTCTCTTGCACTCTGAAATGTTACTTTTCTTTATATGCAAACTGTTGAAATATTGTGATCTGCTGTATAATAAATAAACAAGATGTAAACATGAAAGAGCCAGGAGAGTTTACTTTAAAGGTTTCTTCTAAGAGGAGAGGGTGAGGCTGAGCTTGTTTGTCAGTAAATATTTACATCGATGTTCATTTCTGCTTAAGTTAGCTGCGGAGGATCGATGGGGAACGCCCAAGCCTCGGCATCTGAGTAGCATCTCCTGTGCAACAGCTCTTGAGTCACCCCACTTCCCTGTGCCTCAGTTTCCCTAATCTGCAGATGGGGCAATTGCGGCACTGGGATGGTGTGACTGGTCCTGCGGTGAGTCATCTCCAAGGAGAATGGCAGCCGAAACTCAACTGAGAGCCTTGCTGGTCCTGAATTCTTCCTGGGCAATCCTGTCCCGCTGTGCCTCACAGTGGAAGCTCTGCACTGGCCTTGTGGGCACAACCAGCAGGGAAGTTGGTGTCAACTGGCTGGTCCTGGGTGCTGTCCTTGCTGTCCTCCTGGGGATGGCCCGGCAGCTTGGCGGGGTTCAGGTGCTGAGGTTTCCCTGCGTTAATAGGTGGTGACTCAGCACAAGCATGCTGGCAGGTCCCGAGCTCAGCAAGCAGGTCTGGCTCCCTCCCTCCCTCCCTCCCACAGCTGATTACCTGTGATGCACGAATCCCTCTGAAGGCAGGAACTTGTCCAGACCTGACACCATGCTGGCAGTGCAGGGAGCACACAGGCTGTATGATGCCCTGGCCCAGGGTGGTGGCGGCAGTGGCTCCCTTCTCCTGTGCTCTTCTCTGCAGCTCTCAGCAGCTGGTCAGGGCTGGAGGGTGCCCTGGGGCTGCTTGCCCAGCAAGTGGAAGTGGGATGTAGCTGGGCTGATCCCACTCTTTCCTGCTCAGATGGGAATGGCAAGAGCAGGTCTGATGTTCCCCTGAGGAGTAGCTAATATTTTGGTGTTGGGCTCTTTGTTCTGGGACCAGCAACCCACCCTTGTGGTCTGCCCTTGAGCAGGTACAAAAGCATGGGTGATTCCAGGCAGGGTGGCAGTAGCTTGGGACATCATGTTCTGCCTGTAGGCCTGAAATCAGGACCATGGGGCTGCATCCACAGGTATCACAGATCCATCAGGCTCAATCACTTGTCCTTTCCACTGCTGCCTCCACCCTCTGCTTGCCCCACTTTCTGAGAGGTGCTTTTGCAGGGGTTACTGTGCTGGGACACATGTGGCCTGTGATGAAGTACTGGGATGTCTTGTTCCTGGGACCACCAGAACCCAAGGACAATGCCAGGGGATAGCTGGGGCAAAACTTCTGCCTCTTCCCTGGAAACTTGTTCAAAACGTCACATGGAGGGAGAGGGAAAGGTGTGGGCTGTTTGAATTAGCGATGAGTCAGGCTGGCAAAGCCAGATGGGGAGAGTGCGTGCCTGCGTGTTTGTGTGCGTATAAGTAATCTCTGGCTTTGTGTTTTTATTATGATTATTATTTTTATTTCCAGGGGAACGATGAATTTCTCCAACCATCCTGTCCCACTGGAAAGGCTGGCTCTGCTGTCCTGTCCTCCCTAAGCATCCTGGGAGCTGGAGTGACAGTTCATGGCTGTTTTGAGGTTCAGCTCTGAGATCAGAGCACAAACCAGTTCTTTCTCGCCTTTCATCATTGCTGTGCCAGGGCAGGCAGGAGTGAGGTCCGGCTCTGCTGCCACTACCTACACGGGGAGGCAAGAGCAGGGAAAGGTGCTTTGGCTCCTCCAAACAGAGCTGCTTTGGGTTTGCTCCCCTGTGCCTGGGGCAAGGCACTCCCTTCAGGCACATAATGGGGCACGGCAGTCAAATGGACCAGCATGGCTGGGAATCACCGCATGGCTGGGGAGGAGTGGCTGTAGTGGAAAAGACAATTACGGTTAATTTGTTGTTAATAAAAAACACCCTCTTCCAATTGCCTGGGCCAGGACACACTCTCCATTGCAGGAGGGAGGCCAGTCCTGTCCCCAGCAAAACCTGCTGTGCAAATTGATGAGGGCAGCAAGAAAACCCCTTTGGCAGCTCTGAGGGAGGCACGGCTGGGGTGCAATCCCTGTGGTGCGTGCATCTGCAGTCAGCTGGAGAACCCTAAGCTAGGCCATGTCTTACTCCCTTTTCTACCTTGGTCACTTCCTGTCAAAAAGGACCCTGGGAACTGTGCAGAGGTCCCTGAAACCTCTGTAACTCTTAAGCCCCATGGTTTTGGGGTACAACTCACCTGGTCTAATGAGGAGGCAAGGGAGTAAAGGAAGGATTAAGGTATGGAGAAACACCTCCCAGCAGAAGTGTGAGTCATGGCCACAGTATGGCCTGGCACCTGCCAGTTGGAGCAGAGCCCTGGGGTCTTCAGAGCTGGAGAGAAAGAGCTGGCTGAAAGAGAAGCTTGAGTGGGTTTCTGTTGTCTGGGGATGACCGAGCTCATGAGGATCCCTCATGCTACAACCAACAGGTCCCACAGCTGGTCTGGGATTGTTGATCCATAGGGAGAAGGAGTGTTGCAGTTCTGAGAGTTCCTTAGCCAGGGCTTGACCTTTGGGATGCTGTGGTCCATGGAGACAGCATGGAGCTGGGGAGGGGACAAAAGTGCTGTGGGTGGGATGCAGCCTGGGTGCTCCAGGGTGGGAGGATAGTTTGGGGGTGCTTGGACAGGCTGACACAGACCATTCCTCACCATGAGGTCAGAGCTTGGGTCCCCAGGACCAAGGCGTCCTGCTGAAGTATGCTCCCAGGGCTTGAGTCTCCCATCGGAGAAGCAGTGGGAAGTGCCCCATCCCTGCCATGGGGGGAAGGTCCAGCAACCAGTCCCTGTGTCCATGCTGCTTGGGGTGGGCCAGGTGCCACGATAACGGGGCTGTGGCTGTCACCGCACCCTTAGGAAACATTTGGCTTCAGGCACCTGAACCCACGGGGAAGTGATAACTCCTGGCTCGCTTGCCCTGCCTGGACCCACACCTGGCGCTGTTGTGCCTTAGTCACACACCGAGAGTTTTTCCACTGCCGGGCCCCAGATAACCTTCTCCTGCCCCACTGGCCACAGTGTTTGCACTTGTCCTCCTCCGCTGGTGCCAGGCTGGGAGACACACACACCCTGAGCCCTGGTCGGAAGGCACGCACACCTCTGGCCTGGGGCCACCTTTGGTCATGCCTGGCAGCCAGGGCATGGGTAAAGGGCCTGAGGTGCATCCTTCCCCAGCATCCTGAGGTGGGTGAGGAGCTGGCCTGGAGGGGGCCTTCCTGCCAGGGCTAAATCTGGGGGCACATCTCTCCCCCAGTTTCTTGGTGGCAGATCGCCCAGGCTTGTACCCTGGACATCCCTGGTACCCAGGACAGCTGGAGGTGGGTGATGGTGTTGCAGTGACAGGACAGTGATGCCAGAGTTCCAGGGCACAGAAGCACTGGGCTTCCCACACTGCTGGCTCTCCCTGATTCCCTGCATTCCCTCGATACTCCCTGTGCCCTGACGAGGCAGGACCCAGGTGGTCAGATCTGGGCACAGTCCCAGTACAGAACTCTCAGTGATGGACCAGGTACGTGACTCAGGTTTCCAGCCTTTCCCCTTTGCTAGTTTTGGGATGCAGTGGCCATTAACAATAACTCCAGGCCAGAAACAGTAACTGCAGCCCCCCCTGAAGCAGTGCTAATTGCTCCGCTGATGAGCCCATTAGCAGGAGCACCCAGCTAATGTGTTTCACCTGCAGGTCCATACAGCTTCAGGTGGGACACAGCTCCCGAGGCTCACAGAGGTGTGGGGGAGGCAGGCCAACAAGTGGGAGATATAATCAAAAAACGCACTGAATGGCCCCATCTGTCTCAAGGCTTTATTTTTGGAACTGGTTTTTGTTTTCTTTAAGTGCCGTTTAACAGGATGAACGGACTGCGAACAACCAACAATCCGCCACGAGTGGCAAAAAGAGAGGCTCCTTTTTTGATCTTACAAAGCTCTCCACGGAGCCGCAGTGCCAGGCTTGCCAGGTAGGCAGAGACTGCAAAAGTTGGGAAAGCCTTGTCTCCTTCTGCAAGCCCACCCTGGGGGAGTGTGGACCCCACTTCCAGGCCAGCTGTGGCAGGAGAGCAAGGAAATGTGCTAGAAATTGTTAGCAATGTCCAAACACACTGATGGAGGAGAACTTGGGTCGATGAGGCAGAGCTGAGAGCAAATAGGGCAGGCAAAACCTCAGGATCAGCTCTGTCCTTGTGGGAAGGGCCAAAATGCTAAAAGCCATCCCTGGTAGTGTGGAAAGGAGTGGAAAAGGGATTAAAGTATTTCTGGGGACAACAGATGGTACTCTGGGGGTGTCACCAGTTCCCATTGTGGCACAGTGGCATTGTTTGGGCCCTGTACAGAGGTGATGTGCCAATCCTCGTGGGAAGGGCTCACCAGCAGGATGGGGATGGTGGTAACTTCAGCACAGCCTGGCTGGCATTGAGGGATTCCATGCAAGAGCAAGTGGGGTTCAGCTCATCCCAGGGCTGCACAGAAGAGATTCCCCTCAGAGGCACCCCCTCTCCTGGGCTATCCAAGGTGGCCGGCAGGACCCAGTGTATCTCTGTGCCCTGTGCAGAAACCATCTGCTTCAGGCAAACCTCTGCCAGGCAGCCTTGCCCTGCCTCCATCTCGCAGGAAGGTGATTTCTTGAAGTCCCTCCTGGCCCCACACCACTGTTTTCTCCCCTTTCCTTGTTCCCCCATCTCTTCCCACAGGGAAGAGGAAACAGGACAGTCTTATTAATGAAGCTCTCACTCCGGGCTGCCTCATGCGAGCGCTCCGGCTCTGGAGCGCAGAGCACGAGGGCGAGGAGCGCAGCTGTGGCACACGAAGCCAGGCCGAGTGTGCCATGAGGTGTGGCTGGCCCCTGGCACGGCTGGCCAGGAGAACGGGACAGGGCAAAGCCAGCAGCGAGCGCCTCGGGAAAGGAGATGGGAAAACTCCTGATGAGCTCTGCGGGGAACTAGGGTCAGCCCCGGGACCCCGAGAGAGCGGCGACCCATCAGAGAGTCCCCGAGGGACCGGGGTCGCGGCAGCTGGGGGCCACGCTGGGGGCGACGAGCGCATTCGCGGCGCCCCCTCCCCGCCCGCGGGCCGGGCTCGGAGGCGCCGGTCGGGCGCGGCGGTGCTGCCACCTCCTGGCGCGGGAGCGAGCTGCGCCTGCAGCGGGCTGTGCTCCCTGAGCGGGNGGGGGGATGGGAGGCGGCCGAGGGGGGTGTGTGTCTATGTAGATATAAGTGTGTGAGTGTGCGTGTGCATGTATATGCGTGTGTGTGCGCAGATATACGTGCGTGTACGTGTATACACACGCACCTACGCGTGTTTGTATGAGTCCGGGATCCCCCCGCGGGAGTTAACCCCCGACCCCCGGTTTCCCGCCCTCCCAGAGCTGGAGGGGACGGACAGGACGGCGCAGAGAAGGCCAGAGGGCAGGCGGAGACATGGCGACGGGGGCAGATGTACGGGACATCCTGGAGCTGGGAGGCGTGGAGTCAGAGAACACGGGCACCATCAACAAAAAGGACATCATCAACTCGGATAAGGTGAACTGTGGTGCCCTGAGGGGCTGCTGCGTGATTTCTAGGCACTCACTGACCTTGCATGTGGTGTTTGGGGTGAATATTGGAAGAAAAGATGGAATTAAGCGTGTACCTTCTTAGTTACCTGTGCCATGGCATCTGGTGTGGGATTTAAGCTGGAGCTGTGTAAGCCGTGTCCTGCTGAGCTGGGCCAGGACCCAGGACATTCTCAGCTGTCTCTAAAACTCTCATTTTGTGAAGTATCTAGCCCCAAAGCAAATGGTAATAATATAACACATCTTGTTTTAGAAGAAAGAAAATATTGTCTGACTCGACTGAATGATAGAAGTCTTCCAGCCTGTGTGGGGAAGGTGTGTGGCTGGGGTTTGGGACAACTGGGATGCATTGCCTGGGGGAATGTGGCAAGTTATTAAGCTCGGTTAAGGATGTGTGACATGGTGTGCTGCATTCTGTGTGGTAGTGTGCTACAGTATCTTGTTGTCTTCTGTGTTTTAAATTTGGGCAAGGTCATGGGTGTCCCACGTTTTGCAAGGTGTTGGGAAGGTCAATTTAGGAGTAGTTATGAGATGTGAAGGTGCTTTGAAATGAGCCCAGGGCGCTCTCTGGTACAGAGATGGTCTGATTTTAAGTAAAGCCTGTGTATTTGGGGAAGAAATCAAAACAAAACTAAACATACACAACCACCCCATCCCTAAAAGCACTTCTGGCTGTCATTGTTTGCCTCCACTGGAACATTGTCTCTGAGGAGAAACAGTCTGGTTTCACTGCCTTGCTAGGGCACACAGTATAATTGGTGTAATGGAAAACCAGTGAATTTCAGTCATTTGAAGGCTGAAGTGTTGAAATTGCTGGTTATGGACTGTGTTGGTGAACAGTATCTGGTGAGCAGCCTGATGCTGGATTCAGCCTGCACTGTTGCCACTGAGTGTTTGGAGTTGTGAGTTCTTTGATTTAAATGTTTGTGTGTTAGGCAGCAGAGAGCTGAAGGAGTACTGGAGAGCCTCTGTCTCTTTGGAGCAGGGACCAAGATGGTTTTCTTCTCAAGTTTACTGTAGTGGGAAGAGAGAGGAAGGGAAGGTGCAGTGAAAAGTTTTGGGAGGCGTGCAGGAGGCCACTTGAACATTCTGAATTTCTACAAAGTACAGAAACAAAGCCAAACCAAAGGTGTAAGCTGTTATTGCATGGAGAGTGCAAAGTTGCTAATAACAGTGCAGCCCTCACTCAGGAAATAGATCTGTTCTCAATTAGAAAAGAAACAGATTGATGTCTTGAAATCACAAGAGAACCATGAAGTACTTTCCAGTCCATTAGTGACTGAGAATGTTAAAATAAAAATTACTAGGCATAAAAACATTTAAATCAGCATGACCAAGTAATTTGTTCTCAACTCCTAAAAGAGCTGGCTGAGCTGATCTCTGGCCTGCTGATATTAACTTTTAATAAATCTGGGAACTTTGGGGGAATTCCAGAAGCCTGTGTTCATACAGGGTGTGTGGTGACCTGCGGGTAACTGCCTTGGTTGGCCTTACATTGCTGCTGGGCAAAGTGATGGACACGCTAGGAGAAAGGTGCTTGATTAGGGATGAAAAGGTGCTGATATAATGCGTGTCTGTCATGAAGTTTTATGGAAAGTAGTTGTAGTCTAAGATGACAGGGGCTTATTTTTTCAGTAGAATCTTGAATTTGCTTGATCAAGGTGACTATGGATTTAGCACAATTTATGATGCAATATTAGTTTTACTACTGAAAAATATTCTGATTTAAAATTTGGTAGTGATATAGTAAGCAAGTATGTAACAGTAGTGTCTGGCGTAGTAGTTATAAAGATGGTACAGTTAGACCAAATGCTCAGTAAACTTTTCCCTCTTAATAAAATGTAACTTCTTAGTGTGGCTGTTACTGTACGTACCTGAATCCAAAGCTGATCACCTGATGCAGTTGATTACTGATAAACTTGTATATGGGTATGAGTTGGACTCTGTCTTAGAGACCATCAATTCTATCAGGGGTTTAGGAGCCAGGCTGAGTTGTGTACACTGAATTCCTCTTATGAAGAAACTGTCAAAAAAATTGTTTGCTGTGTGAATGGGAGAGCAGAGCTGGGCCCGGAGAACTTTGGTAGGTGACACTGGGGGTTTTGCCAAGGGGCTACTGCAAGAGTGTTATCACAGATGGTAAAAACTGATGCTGCTGCAGAACAAAGTGACAAAAACTATAAAAAACTGGGAAGACATTTCTTACTCGAAAAGGTAGAGAATCACGTTATTAAATGCATTAATATGTCTGAGGGAGGACAGTGCTTGCCTATTAAGAAAAGGCTTAGTGCACCAGCCCCTGCAATCTACAGCCAGATGTTCAGCTTGGAATTTAAGTGTGTTATCAGCAAGACCAAATGTGGGTGCTGGTGAGCGCTATCACAGAAAGTGGGTACATTTTGTCTGTCAGTGTTTTCCACCAGGAATAGGCACTTTCTTGGAGAAATTAAAGGTGTCTAAAACAGATAAAAGTAAAAACCATCACAGGGCACCAGATTATACAATTTTAATGTTCCCTCAGGAATTTCTACCTCTGAATCTAAAGTGCAATTTTTTTGTTTCAGAAAAAATCCAAGAAATCTTCAGAGACATTGACGTTTAAGAGGCCAGAAGGAATGCACAGAGAAGTTTATGCACTTCTCTATTCTGACAAAAAGTAAGAGCACATGGTCATCTGTGCAGGTTGTGGGGTGGCCTGGGCTTTTCGTGGCAGGGCAGCATCCTCTTGAAACCAGGGGCAGTCTCGCTTCCAGATTGATTCCCCTTTTTGCTCAGCCCATGCTTGTGCCCTTTTCTTAGTCATTGACAGTGTCTGTTTTCTCTCTTCTAAATTTGAGGATTTGCTTGATATAGGAAATTAATTAGATACAGGCAAAATAGTCTAATGCAGACAAACCAGTGCTCTTAGCCTTTGTATCCAATTCTTTCTTAATCTCAACTGGGAATAGCACCTGCTTTTATATCTGCAAAAGGAGTTCTGAGCCTGAAATCTCTTTGGGTTTGTCTTGGACTGCTCCTTGCTTCTCATCACCAGCACTTTTCTCCACCACAGGGATGCACCTCCGCTGCTGCCAAGTGATACAACTCAGGGTTATCGAACAGTCAAAGCAAAACTGGGCTCCAAGAAAGTCCGGCCTTGGAAGTGGATGCCTTTCACCAACCCAGCGAGGAAAGATGGAGCGATGTTCTACCACTGGAGGAGGGCAGCAGAGGAAGGGAAGGATTACCCTTTTGCCAGATTTAATAAAGTAAGTGGGAGCACTTTCAAACAAAAGCATATAAACAGCAGCTGGAAAATACCCTTCAGTCAGTTTCTTGGCTGTCCAGACAAGGAAGTTGATTCTTTCAACACGTGAAGGCTGAGTTAGATTTGGTAATTGCATTTTGAATTGCAGCATGACCTGCAGCCATGTGACCATGGACTGATGTCTCCAAATCATTCAGGCAAAGCAGGCTTTTTATGTGGTCAGAGCTCGGTAGAGACCCCGGTGTTTCAGGTGTGCAGTCATGGATTTGGTGAGGAGAACTCGTGATACCTACCTCTGTTCCTGACCAACACCCTCCCCCTGATTACAGGCTCAGGGTAGTAAAAGATATTCTATTCTGAGTGAGACATCAAAGTCAGAAATCTTGCTATTTTGCTCAGTATGAAAAAGATGGCTTGAGCTTCATGGCCAAAAAGGTGGCTAGCAACCTCTTGGCCAGATTCCAGCACAGATGCTGAATTACTTTGCGTTCCCTCTGAAATTGCTCTCGTGGTATCAGTGTGGTGCAGTCCCCTGTTCTTTGCATCTTACATTAAATTGTCACAATGTGTTGTTGTAATCTCCTGCTGTCTTTTGTCCCAGATGTATCTGCTTTGAGTGGCTGTGCCTTTTATGTGTATGCACAAAGAAAACTACATCAAGATTTATACTTCAAAGTCAGGACCTCCAAAGTTAGGAAGGAGCGGAGTTAGGGTGCTTCCATAATGTAATTTAACTCCCTTCATGATGCAAATATGAAAGAGTGAGAAAACCGTGTGCTAACATGATTTCACAAAAGCTCTGCTTGTGTGTAACCGTATACAATATTTTAAGTTTGTAACCCACAGAGCATCAGCTCTAACAAAGCTTGGCTTCCTGCAGAGTTAAGTGGTTGGTTGACCTTATATGTTAGAAGGCTCAGGCTCTGACTGATGCTTTTCCTGTAGCTGGGACATTGGTAAGAGCCTCCTGTGGTATCTCTTCTCTGATGTCTGGGGTGGAAGTCTGAAGTATGACTCACTTAGTCGAGGCACCTACCTAGCTGTCTGAGTGAAACTTTGTGAGGCTAATTGTCTCTAAGACTCTACTGCTGGAACTGGTTTTGGCTGAGTTCAACTGAGTTTATCAGAGGGGGCCACACATCACATCTGGATGTTTTAATTATATGATTCTTGTTGCCTTAACTTTATCAGGTACTGTGAACTGACAGAAGAGCCTTCGGCAGGGCTGTAACCTTTAGATTAGTGGTACAGACCTCTGCCATCTGCAAATGCACAATTACATAGTGTCAGGAGCAAGTTGTTATCCTTGTGGTGTTGTAGTTGAGAAAGTTGAAGGCACTGATGAAGAGTTTTGCAGATACTCGTTTTATCAGAGGAAATTTACTTACTTTTCCAGGCTCTTTCGTGGGTTTCTTCTCACATACTTGATACCTCTGCCTGAATCTTTCCCTCCCCGTGGTGTGAGCCTGTTTTCCTGTGTAGTCTGCCCTGTTGGTCACTCAAGCTCTTTAACCAAGCTCCTGGGTCACTGCTCAGTTGCTTCCCCTTTTCTCTGTGCTTCAGTCTCCAATACAATTCCCTTCTCTTTGTTGTGAGATCCAAAATGTGATCTTGGGTTTCATCATGTACACTGAGCCTTGTTTCAGGGTGTGAAATAGGAGTGTAAAATCAGCTTGGCTGGTGTTAGAACAAAGCCCTCTCTCAGCCAATACTGTTTTTTTGGCTACCGTCAGTAAAGGCTTAGCGAAGGAGTATGAGAATGGGCCAAATACCTATTTTCCTACTTTCTGATGGTCTTTGGCTTAAGGATTTCTTAATTTGAAATTTGTATTTAACAATTCTTGCTAGGTACATTCAGGGCAGAAAGCATGAGTAACCCATGCTAATGAGTTCTTCAGGTTAATTTTGTGTGGCGTGCAAAGGTGCTTTCCTCTGCTCATTTCAAACTGCTGCCTTGAAGTTTAGTCCCTCTGAGGTCTTGTGTTACATGATGTAGTAAATTGTCCTTGCTGTGTACTGTGTTCTCTATAATGTGACATGCTCTCCTGTGCACTCTCTTGTTCTCAAATATCCTTTCTTTTGAAATGCGTGTACTAGGAGTGAGTGTTCCACTTATGAGAGCATGGTGGATTTATGTGGGCTGTTTTTCTCTATTTCCCTATAATTTTTGCTGTTTGGTTTGAGTTTTTACCTTTATTAGGCATTGTGCTGATGTTTTCACAGAGCTGTCTTGTGGCTCCAGGATCCTGAGCAGTTTCAGCTAATTTAATACTCATAATTTTGTGAGTTTGTAGTGTGAAATGTTGGACTGAGAGAGGTCTTCTGGGCTATTGAATCCTCCTTTTGGCTCTTTCAGGTCCTTCCACAATCCAGTCCCTTTCATAAACTGATCAAGTTCCTTTTGAAAAGTACTTGGCTTTTCCTGCCCCTGTGCTTCCTTGGGAAGCTCTTCTAGACTGTCTTTGCTCCATTTCATTTCCAGGTTAAATTTTCCGTGTTAAATTGGAATTTCTTTGCAAGTCAATTTCTTTGTTCTTATTTCAGTTGTTCTTTTCTTCCCATGAGTATTCCTTTCATTTCATCTAGCATACTTGCAGCCTGCAGTCAGATTCTCCTTCAGACTTCCTTTGCTAGGCTGTGTTCTCTTCCAGTCTGCTGTAGGAAAACAGGCTCACCACCCCATTACTCATGCTCTTCTCTGTACTTGTTTCCATTTCAGTGCATCTTTCCTGACCAGGGATCAGTAGTGTTGTAGTTGGTATTCCTGCCAGTATTCTTGTTGTGCAGTTGAAACACTGCCAGTTTCTGCTCAAAATCCCTCTCTGGGATATTTGCCTTTTCATGGTTATGTTGCATTTGAATGTATAGTCAGCCAGTGGTTGGCTCAAGCTTTCCATCTGTTCCCACCTTCTGATTTCTTTCAGGGTTTCTCACCTGAGCAGCCATGAATGGGGCCGAGGAAGTGTTTTGGAAATGTCTTTGCTCTTGTCACATTCTCTTGTCTGATGAGGCATCTGCCACCTTCCCTTCCATCCACTGCAGAGGGCCCTGCTGGCTCTTCTCATGTGTGTGTGCTCCTCTAGAAATTATTTTGTTTCATGATGTGCATGGGACATCCTTACAGTGTCTGGTAAGATGGCTTTGCTCCTGGTGGAAGTGGTACTTGAAGGTTGAGGTTCAGCACATCCCCAAGAGATCTGCTGCATCTTTGAGTTTCTGTGTCTAAGTGATAGAGGAAAGGCAGTAGACCTAAAGAAACTGTTATTTGGAGGCTCAGAAATGCTCTTCTGAGCTGTATGGAGTTCATGAGGATGACTTTCCTGGTGACAGGACACAAAACCACAGAGGTGTTGAAGCACATCTACTGCTTGCATGCACACTGTTTTCTTCTGGAGGCAGGACCTCCTCAGGCTGAACAAAGTTTTGCTGCAGGAGGAAGGGAGTGAGGAGGAATAAGGGAGGAAAGCACAGGCTTATTTACACTTTAGCTTTACCGCATGCAAGGATTTCCCCTAATATAGTAAGTATTTTTGCTGTTTCTTTAGTACTCATGTGACACTTGTGTTCTGGATAGAGCCCTTTCAGAGCAGTTCCAGGCTGGGGACAGTAGTGTGGGCTTGGTCCTTTAGGTACCTGGGACACTGTGAGAGTTTCACTGTCATTTGGCTCTGTCATTCCGCTGGGGAAAAGATCTGTGGGGAAGGGAGGGACAAATTTATTTGCCAAGTTTATGGCCTTCAGTTGTACAGTACACAGTCTTTCAGATCTTCATGATGCTGTCTGCACTAAACATGAAAGAAGTAGTCTGAGTATCAAAGCAGAAGGTGTGCTAAAGGCTGGGGATTACTGCTCCTTGCCTTTCCAGTTCTTCCTGTACAAGTAAGCATGTCCCAGCCCAAGGAAAGAGTCAACTGTCAGAGCACTTTGTGCCAAGGTATTGGTTTTGCTGTATGGAAGGAATGCAGGGAGGCTGGCTGAATCTTGGTTTCGCTGTCATGTTAGCCTAAAATTTTGAAACCCATAGTCAGGATGTGGGTTGCTGACCTCTGCCTGTGTAAACCATCTGAAATAGGTTTCAGCCTCCTAGGCAGTAGTTCCTGGTAGGCTTCCCTGAATGTCACATTATGGCCTTGGGATCACACCTTGCTCCATATCAAGTCCTCTGCCTGCTCATCCTGTTTCCTATCAGCACTCATTGCTCAGGGTCCTGGCAGCCCCCTCCTGCCAGTGCTGTGCTCATGCTCTTGGCTCAGGTATCTTGGCAGTGAGGAGGGCAGTGCTGCAGGAGAGCTACCATGGTTTTCTCTTCTCCACAGACAGTGCAGGTTCCTGTCTACTCAGAGCAGGAATACCAGATGTATCTCCACGACGATGCGTGGACCAAAGCTGAGACAGACCATCTCTTTGACCTGGCTCGGCGCTTTGATCTGCGCTTTGTAGTCATTCATGACCGCTACGATCACCAGCAGTTCAAGGTGAGTCCTGGGGGCCAAGCTGCTGCTAGCAACCTGCTGCTATGGCACGTGCAGGGTTTTTTGCACTTGAAAGACCAAATTACCCTTTATATCAACTTAATTAGGGGAAAATAATGAATTATTGGCAGCAAGGAGTATTGAATTTCCAGCACAAGGCATTGCTGTTTGCTTTGTTTGTAATTAAATCCACTGTGACTTGTTCTCATTCCCTGTTGTGTTTTATTAGAAAGTTAGGTTTGCACCTGCCAGGAAAACAGCTTGTTGTTCCTTGAAGATATGGCAGCTGGGGAGTTTATTTGAGCAGGCTAAGTGTTCTGGATTTCAGTCTAGGCCCTTGGAGAAGGATCTGTCAATGAACCCTGGGGACTGGGACTTCTCCCTGGTGCTGCTCCTGACTTGTGGTCTGACATGGTGCAGGTTTCCATCATCTCTGCTGGGAAACAGGGACCATCAGTGGTCTGAAATTGCAATCCTGGTGTCATGATTGCTGATCTACTATTCTGGTTCCATGCCTCCTGGTGACAGAGGGAATGATGTGACATCTACAGAACAGCTCCTTGTTATCCTCTGAAATGCTCACATGAGGAGCAAAGTAAAATAACAAGAGTATGCCCAGCTGAGCAGCCCAAACATCTTTTGTGCTTGGGTTAATGGAACACAGCTCAGACTTCATGAAATCATGGGCAATCATGAAATTGATGTAGTTGATACCTTGGCTGTGACTTGAATGACCATTGTCTGGAGCAACTCGGAGACCTGCACATCTGTTGCAGTTTCCTGCTTGCAAACTTTCTCCTCTCAACTCTCCTTGTATCCTTTTATCTTCACTGCTCGGGATGCTCCACTGCTGTATTGTCTCTAAACCCTCAGCACTGTTGGATCTTTTGGTGGCTATTTTTAAAGCAATAGCTGTGAACCTGTGGCAGTTAATTCATGCAGCTCACTGAGAAACTCCTCCTTCCCTGTCATTGCCCTGGCACCTGCAAGGGTCTCTGCTAGGCCTTCCTCCCCGGCACTGTCTCTTGCACTATATGTGACATCCTTGTGGTCCTTAGGTGGCTACTGCACAAGGTTTTGCTTAGTTCTTCCATAATGTTGTCATCCTGTGATGTCTTCCACAGAAAAGGTCAGTGGAGGACCTGAAGGAACGGTATTACCACATTTGTGCCAAGCTGGCAAACATTCGTGCAGCTCCGGGCACAGACCTAAAAATCCCAGTCTTTGATGCTGGCCATGAGAGACGAAGGAAGGAACAGCTGGAAAGGCTTTACAATAGGACACCAGAGCAGGTAACTTGGGGAAGAGAGCATCACTTCTCTAGAAGATTGATAAGTTGAATCAGGAGGTGTATGATGCAGGCCAGAGGATGGGAAAGGTAAAGAAGGGCTGGACAAGAAAAAAGCAACACCTGAGTACAGCTTTTGTTGTTGGGTTAATGTCCCTTTAAGGAGTTTAAAAGGACAGTAATTGAGAAATCTGACTATTCAGGAGAAAGGCCTACATGAGCAGAGTAATGGTCTCTAGTAACTGCCTGGACCTTCTCAGTGACACTGACTGTATTAGTCCTCTGATGGAAGCAACTTCTCAATGTTGTTATGAGTACTGGAGTCTCGTGGAGAGAGAATTATTTATTTGAGAGTAAAAATCTTTCCAGAAAGCATCAAAGACTAAATCTACCTGCTTAGTTCTGCTCTGTGTTGAAGCTATGTAATGGTCCTACAGTTTAGAGATTAAGAAAGTGTGTTCTCCATAGGCTGGGGGAGAGCTTTTTCAGTTAGTTCCCTCCAAGGACAAGTTCATATGTGAGGGGAGTTTTTTTCTTTTCACAATACTGTATTTGCAACTACAGCAAATTTGGGCTTTTTAACCCTTCTCTCTGTGCTTTTGGTCTCTGGAAGGTGGGATTAGTAATTTATGGATTGTTGAAGGGTGCATCATAAATGTTGTGATACAGTACCTGCAAGATTGTAGAGTGGCATTGCCGTGGGTGCAGGGTAAGGTTATAGAGTGTAACATGCTCTACAAATCCAAGTTAGGCAGGAGCATAAAATCATTCCCGGGCTGGCCCAGGGCAGAGCTGCTATCGGTAGATGGCCCCCTTGCCTTGCCAGGCCTCCTCTGCTCTTTTGACTGCCCTAACGTGCTCTGGTCTGCAGGTGGCAGAAGAAGAATACCTCATCCAGGAGCTCCGTAAAATTGAAACCAGGAAGAAAGAGAGAGAAAAGAGAACCCAAGACCTGCAGAAGCTCATCACAGCTGCTGACACCACCACTGAGCAGAGGCGTGCTGAGCGCAAGGCTCCTAAGAAGAAGCTGCCACAGAAGAAAGAGACAGAGAAGCCTGTAAACATTTATCTTTCTTTTTTTTTCCCCTTTACCCTGTTTATGCTCTGGCTGGGTAACGTGTTTTCTGCAGCAGTCCTATGGGGATCAGGCCCTTTTTGGGTGGGGGGAGTAACTGCTGGCTGCCTTCTGGGAGATGTTTTTTGGTTACATCTTTGGAAGGCAGATTGGTGTAAGGCAGCCATTGTCAGAGTCCCTTGGTGTGCTCTCGGTCTCTCCCCAATTTGAAAAATGCTGGTTTAAGTCCTGTTTCTCTTTCCCTGCCTGAGAAAAGGGATGAAATAATGCCAACTGTCAATGCATCATGGCAAGGAGAAACATCTGTCTCCCTGCTTCTTCCAAGTGTATTCTGTTACTGCTGTGTAGAGTTGGCCTGCAAACCCATTGTCTTTCACTTGCCTTAATTTTCTAGTTCAAGTTTTCCTTTTCTCCCCAGCTCCTGGATCTCAGCAGCATCTCCCCAAGCTCAGTACATGCCCTTCTCCTGATCCTCAGCTGTGATCAGAGCAGCCCTGCTGTGGGACTCTTGTATTCTGGGAGCTATTGCTATTTCTCCATGAGCTGCAGTCTAAGGAGCCCAGAACACAGCTTTCAGTTCACATTTGGTGCTACCTCAGTTTCCCTTTCTGGAAAGAGGAGGACAGCATGGACTGATCTAAATTCATCACCTTCAGTAGGAAAGGGCTTTTAAAAAAATCTCAGATGTTTCCAGTGAGTCCCTGGGAATTCCTGTCCCTCCACCTTGTGAACAGAGAGCACTTGAGTAATTTTTCTCCAAAAGATTCTGTACAGAGAGGGGGGAGAAGCAGTGAATTCTGGACAGTTATTGCTTGAAGTGTGCCTAATGGCCACCACTTCCTCTAAACACTCTTTTGGTGTGTCGTGTCCCATGTGTGTCCCTGCTGTGTGTAAAAATTAATATCACTGGGCACCTTGTGCATTGAATTCCCTAAAGGGTTGTTCTGGGAAAGCTCAGCCATGGCTGGTATATCTCCCTGTAAATAAAGCAGTTTGTTACTGGTGGGAATGAAAAAAAAGAGGGCTAGAGAATGGGGCTGGAAAGATGCTGAGGGTGCCAAGGCCAAGGGAGTCCACCCCTAAATGCTGGCTGGGGCCTGTCTGCAGGCATGTAGTGCATAGGCACACCAGGGTGGGCAGAGGAGCAGTTTCTGTTGTTGCACTAGCATAATTTCAACCATGACAGAGTCCATTAGGAGTCAATTACCAACTATAGCCAGGAAATGTTAAGAAAAAAATTGCATTTTAACTAAGAATTTGAATCGGGAGCTGCATCAGCATCATTTCAACAAAGGAAAATCATTTAGCAAAGAGTCAATTGAGGTTGAAGCGTTTACAGCATGTACAGGCTGTACAGGCACATGAGGCAAAAGAACCCATTTAATTGCTTATTGCTGAATGCAAGTCAGAGTTGGCTTGGCTGAGGCAGTGATGCTGATTTCCCCACACTGCTTGTGTCAGGGTGTTCAGCAACAGGCTGAGGGACAGAATTCAGGGAGTTTGGAAACCAGCCTTCATTCAAAGGAAACAGAGAGGATTGATTTTTGATTGCAGCCTTATTTGTTTCTAATAAGGGAAGCAGGGAGGCCATATCCTACCAAAGATCAAAGTGATCTCTAAAAGTTCATTAGCCCTGTTGGTAGTTAGAGAATACTTTTTCCTTCATGGTCATGTTTAGGAATCTTTTCCTGGGTCCTCTGTTTATTGGACAAACAACAGATAACTGAAATAATCTTAATGCCTGGCCATGCAGAGTGGTTTGCAGGGTGCCACCTCAAGACCAAGACCTTGAGATAGCTGATAGGGATGTGAGAGTTATTGGCAGGGAACTTGAGAAACTGAGTCACTGTCCTTCAGCATCTCTTATGATCTTGGGGCAGCCCTGGCTGTCTCAGCCCTGTCTGGAACAAAGAAACAGCAAGTTGCAGAGCCTCTCTGCAGAGAAATCTGGGAGCAGCAAGGCGAATGCTGTCTCCAAAGAAATGGGGAGATTTGAGGTGGCTTAGTTTTGGAAAAATGCAATTGTGCATGTGTTTTGCAGAGGTTGTGGCTATTCTTAACTTGAATCATAAGTATTGCTAACCCACTCAGGGGAACCCAAACCATTCAGTGCACAGATAGCCTGGTTTAATAGTTTAAAAGTCTGCTCACCTTTTGCTTTGCTCATCAGCATAGATTTTTAAGGGATTGTATTTATTTTTTCCATTTCATTGAAATGCAGCTATATGCTCTACTGTTAGCAGCAGAAACATGGAAGTTTGCTGCATTTTAATGCTGTGCTTAAAATATGAAGTAAGAAAGAAAACTGTCTAATGAGTGGACAAATGGCAAAACATGTATGAACAGCAGGCCTCCCTGGGAGGGGGCAGTCCTTGGATCCTCATTAGTGGCCTCACGTCTGTACAGATCAGAGGTTTCTCAGCTCATTCCTTCGAGAGTTTACAGTCAAAAGGCAAGATTTAGGGAAGTCCTGGGCTGTTTTGATCAGTGAAATGGGTCAAAGTTGGATAAGGATTATACTGTGAAAATATGTATAAATACCATGTAGGGTCAGGGTTTCTGTGTGGGTGGATGTAAGATGCACTGTGCAGAGCAGTGCATTTAAACCAACTGGCCGAAAATGTTTGAGCTTTCCAAAGATGCCTTGAACTGGAGTATTTTTCTCAATGAATTGCTTGGGATTTTCCCACTGAATCCCGTTGCCTGGGATTTTCCTCTTGCCTCAGCTCTGACATGTGGCCGTGGCAGGTGGTTCTCTGTCATAGGAAATGGTGTTTCCCCTTCAGATAGTCTGTATATGAAATGTTGTGTTTCTTGTGTTTCCTCCATCAACACATCCTGTTTCAATCTCTTTCAGGCTGTTCCTGAGACTGCTGGCATCAAGTTTCCTGACTTCAAATCTGCAGGTGTCACGCTGCGGAGCCAGAGGGTAGGCTCTTGTCCTGTTCCCATGGGACCTCTGTTAATGTCTTTCACTTTGCCTGGCTCTCTCCTCATCCTTTTATAGCTAAAGAAAGTCAAGTTCTTGCCTCTAAAATAAGAAAGGAATTCCGTAAATGTGGAGACTCAGAAACCTGGAATGCTGGCTCTGTGGAAGCCAACTCATTGCCTTGCAGAGGCACCTGAACTTGCTGGTGTTTGTCACTAGTGTCCTGCTCTGCTGTTAGATAACTGTAACAGAACCAAATTGAGCTGTCTAGTCCAAACAGAGCTCACAGCCAGATCTAATGGGCCCCTTGGAGCATGTGTGTTACTAGCTGAGAGGTTCTTTTGGGGTGGTTTGGGCTGGAAAGGACCTTAAAAATCATCTAGTTAAGGTGATTAAGAACTGGATGTTCAGGTTGTGTCTTGAAAAAAAGCCAGAAACACATAAACACATAGAATTTTTAGCTTTTCTATTTACATTATCTTAGAAGATATTTTTTGGAAAAGCCCCTGTGTTCAGTCTGTTGCAGAGATTCTCCTAAGTAAAGAACTTTCTTGCTGTTTTTGTATTGCTTTCTTGTATCAGCAGGACTTGACACCTGTCTCTTAGCCACAGGTTTTGGGATATCGAGTAACTTAAACCTGCTTGCTCAACTGAATGTTTTCAGAGAAGTTTTGATAGCAAAATCCTGTGTGCCCATACAAGTACTTTTTGCTTTTTTCCTAGCCAAAAAAAAAAAAAAAAAAAAAGATTTTAAAATGCTTTATTATAGCAGAGTTGGATAAGTACATTCTTTGCCTGGCATCCTCACTTGGCATAGTAAATTTAAAAGACTGTTTTTATGGAATGTTCTTTTGATATCAGACCGGTTTCAGATCTTTCTGGCTGTTAATAGAAATGTGTTTGGAATAATGCTGCTTTGATGTACTGGTGCATGTGTGTGTTAGAGGTGGGATGCCTCAGCAGGGTCACTGCTGAGGGGCCCCTTCAGTGTACCAGTGCCACCATCTGCAGGATACGTGTTTGAGTGAGGGGCTACAGCCTTGAGGAAATCACAGTCCAGAGACAAGCAAGATTGCAGTGCAGGTGTTGAGATTTATTGAGACGTGGCAGATGTGTTCTCCGCAGCTAAGATAAATAGAGTAATTTATGGAGATTGATTTGGATTTTGAAAACTAATAAGTATTGGTTGATCTTTTCTACTTTTTTTACCCCCTCTGGAAGAGAAGCTGAGCAATAATGTATCGGTGATGGAGCCATCTGGCAAAGCCAGCAGCCTTTTTGTGCGCCAAACAGGCAATTCAAATCCCAGCCTTCATGAAAATGGGTGCTACATGCTTTTATCTATTCCCTTTAATGCTCACAAGATGCAGTGTTAAGCTGAGGCATGGCAGTCTGATTCAGCAACTTTTAGCCTGCAGTAGCCAAGCTCCTGGAGTGACCTAGAGCAACTTTCTATGTTCTTCTTGAAATTTTTAAGGAGATAAATGCTGTTCTTAGAATTACCAGTGGTTTGTGAATTAAAAAGATGGTTTATCACTGATATGGGTGAAAAAACTACACTTTGCTGTTTGGAAATGTGAAACCTACCTCAAACCCAGAAAAATGAATTGATTTGTGACTTTTAGCCAGTCACCTGGCTTCCTTATCCAAGCCTCTGTTTTTAAAACGGCAGCTATTAGATTCACTTGCTTCACAGATGCATGATGGGGAGAATTAATTACATGAGGTCAGTTCAGGCCTTTTGAACTGGCAAGAGGTGCTGAAGTGCCAAGTGTTATGGAGTTGACAGTCCATGCTAATCCAAATAATTTTACTTGTGGGATTTATATGGCAAACCCTCTGATCTGCAGTGATGTGGAATTGATCAGGGTGGAGGCTTACTAGGACTAAGTGAGGAATTGGAATGAAGTGCTGGAAATTCATACTCTGGCAACATCCAGCATAAGATGTTTTGCCCTTAGCACATTGAAAAATTATTTCTAAAAGCTTGTGCTGTCCTGCAGTAAGTTCTTTTGCCTGAAGACCTAAAGAGTTCCTCACCTAAAGACTTCTGTTGTCCTCCTTTATTTCGTACTTTGCTACCGTGCTTTATGCCTTCGTGGTTAGGTGAAGTTGGATTTTGCAGTGAGATCAGGGCTCAACCTCTGTCATGTGTGAAAAATGTACCATATCATCCCCAGGATAATAGCACTTACTCTTTGATTAGAGATTTTTTTTTCCTGAGGATTTACAATTAGTCTGAAATCTGAGTTAAAATTAATTTATAGAAATGAGTCCTTGAAGAAAGTTAGGAATCCGTATTCAACTTAATTTGTTCCCAGTAGTTTTTATGACAATAGCCATGGCTCTTCAAATTCCCCCTGTCATTACAGCTTACACAATCTTATAGACAGGCTGAATTTGAAGCCTGTTTTTTTTTCCCCCTGTGAGGATTAATGGTCACTTACAGCCATTATTCTTCATAACCGAAAGTTTCTCCTTCAGCAGACGCTGAAGAGTAATCTTCTGCGGGGACTTCCACAAGCTGGCTTCTGTCAGACTGGCCTCAGTCTCCCATTGTTCTCCATGGGACTGTGGCCACAGGCAAAGAAGGCCACAGCCCTCCGTGCCCTTGCTCTGTATGGGATTTCCCTCTGCCTCCTGACAGCACAGACTGCAAGTTTCTCTAAGGCAGTGGGAAGCTGGGCATTATGAAAAGCTTCTTCTTAATTCAAGGCAGTGTATTGCCTTGGTGCCACTGAGAACAGGAGGCAGTAGCAGATGTTTGGAAAGGGGTGAGCCTTCTAAGAGTTTCTTGAAATGAATTTTAGACCTTTGCATTTGATGTTAGTAAAACAGTGTTATGAAAATAACGTAAGTGTATTATTAATCCTAAGCATTACTTCTGGAAAACTTCCTGTTATACCAGCTCTGCTCAGTTGGGAGGTCAAACAGCCAAAGAGCCAGAGGAAAAGAGAGATGTGTAGGGAATTTGAACAG
This sequence comes from Ploceus nigricollis, assembly GCA_013399945.1. Classification (NCBI taxonomy): domain Eukaryota; kingdom Metazoa; phylum Chordata; class Aves; order Passeriformes; family Ploceidae; genus Ploceus; species Ploceus nigricollis. The sequence goes on from VXBC01008320.1 coordinate 68,439, forward strand.
GGAAAGGTGAAGAAAAGACTAAAGGGAAAGCAGGGAGCTCTGGGGAAGGAATGTTTTGCTGCGGATCTGCCTGAAGAAAAGGAAAATGGGAGCTGTTGAACTTGGATCTTTTCCAGGATCCAGACAAACAACAATAACCACATGTTTGTGATCCGGGCATGATGTTGCTTCAGTAGGGCAGAACTGGGTTTGTTCTGATTTCACCACAGTGTTTCTGCACGATGTATGTTCAGCTTTCTTTTAAATTTAACCTTTGTCTTTGACTTGGTTGTCTTCAGAGCTCTTGACTTTGGCATACTTAACATCTCTGCAGTGTGTTTTAAGTTCTTCTCTCTCAGCCCTCTCTGTGGATTTTAACTTTTGATTTTGGTAATGCTGTTGAATTGTTGCAGCAGTGCTTTTAAGAAAGAAGGTGATGCATGGAAAAGGGTGGATATTTGTACCCACTCCTGCATGTTGAGGTGTGTGTCTGTGTCCTTGCTCAGTTGTCATGGGTTTGGAAGCAAAGGAACTGGAAGAGAATTGATTGAGTGGTGTCTCATCTGGAAACAAAACAAAACCTTGTGATGAGATGTTTGTAGAATTCTCAGTCTGCAGAAAGGACTGAGGGATGCTCCAGCTTAGTCATTCAAAGCTGGCCTCCTCCTCTCAGAAGAGGCTTCCAGCCAGCAGCCTGACTTCATCTGCTTAACTGGGATCTTGTAGACAATTTGCCAGTTGAACAAATTAAGAAAGAAGTAAAGGAAGGAAAATTACAAGTAGAACTTTAGTACCCATTGATTCAAATATTCACACTCATCAGCGTTTAAATGTTTAGTAGCCTTCTGAGCACTTTTTTAGCACTGATTAATGAATAAGAATTTACTGTGGTTGTGTGGGGAAAGCATGTGTGTGAGTTCTTCCTTTTTCTTGGAGTGACAACTAAGTGCTTCCTGCAAGTCCAAGGTGAATGGTATTTCTAGGGGAAGATGGGGTTGTATGTATGTGTTCAGACATGTTTATTCTCTGTATTTGATCTGACCAATGATTACATGGCCAAGCACACTGGCTGTTTACCCTGCATTGGAGGCTGCTGGCTCTGTTCCTTCCCTGTCATTAATGCAAACCCAGACTTCATTGGCAGTAAACATGTGACACATCTGTCTGTCCTCCTGTGATCAATAGTGTCCCTTCAGAGGTTCAGCTTTTGGAAGCAGTTCCATAAAATACCAGTTATTCTTATTTGGATTTGATAAATTTAATTACTTGAAGCAATTAATTATTTATTTGCTTTGTATTGATTGCACTCCAAGGCGTTCTGACATCAATCTCATGGAGATCAGCACACCCTTATTAGGTGGGGAAAGTTTATGTTTCCATGTCTGAACATCCCATGGATTAGTTAGCTGAGATGTGCTTGTTGCTTCTGCTAGCAATTTTTCATTAGTGAAGTTGTATGTTTTGCACTCTTCAAGAGAGTGGCTGGGAGTAATTTCCACAGGGAGTCTGACAGGTGTAGAAGGGAAGTAGTTCTCTCATTTCTGTGAATAAAACTTATGAAGAAATGATGCAGGCTGGATCGAATTCATGCTGTGGCATTGCCATCTATTTGTTGTACTATATGCCCTTTAATTAGGGCCAAGAGAGTGCTGGTGCATTTCCTAATCAAACTCCTGTCTGTAGAGAATGAAATAAGATGAAAATATTGGTGTATTTATTTCTAAAGAGAACTGCAAAGGATACAAAATCTTGAATGAACTAGAGAAGGTGAATCCAACACATCTTTTCCTCCAGTCTTGTTTTTAGCTAAACCAAAAGGCACTTAATGTTAAATTGCAGAAAGAAAATCCATCCATCACCTTTTTTTGTGGAGATCATTGATGTGGGAGAGCATCTGGACCAAAGCCTTAGTAGGTTCTCAGGTATAAGGAGAGCACTCTGGGTGCAGGAGTGGGATCACTCTGGGTGCAGGAATGGGATCTTTAAAATAAATTGCAGTTCTGGAAAGGACACTCCATGTTGCTGCTTCTGTTGAATCATCCAGTACCAAACAGTGTCCATGCACTATGAGGCCTCAGGGACCTTTGTCAGTCCTGGATTTGAGAAGCTTTTAGTACCTTTGTCTGCCCGTAGTGACACAGTCTGGAGTGTCATTCATCAGCCAGTTTTATTGTGTGTAACACGTGCAGAGCTCCATATATATCACTTTTTTCTTTCATTAGTGTAACCAATATAATGATTGGACTGTAATTAGTCACTGTGGTTGTTTGTATTTGTGTAAGTGGAGATTCAGTTAAATTATTTAAGAGAAAAGCAACATCAATTCAAGACTAGATGCATGTGTTGCTACACTTTGCTGTGTCTGATCTGGAAGTTTACATAATGTTCTTGTACTACAGTAGTGTGTCCTTGGAATTCCCCCTCCTGTGGCCAGTCTTAGGGTCCTCCCTGCAATCACGGCATACACTGCTGTGCTCTTGATTTGTTTCTGTCAGATGCAGCTTAGAGGCTGCAGCCATGTCCATTTTCTGCAGGTCTCAGCTTGGTCTTCATGCCTGTAGTGAGAGGCAGGGGTAGGACTATCTGGGAAGCTGCAGATCTGCTTAAAGCAAACTACTGTAGTGTCATTCTGGTAATGTGCTTTTAGCATAAAATACCCCCCCAGTAAAAATGTCCTGTGCAGTTCTTTCTTCTGCAGCACTTCAGTTCCATGCAGTGAAGCACTTCAGAATTTCAGGAATGTGCAAGTTCATATCTAAATGCCTTTAGTTCATATCTAAACTGAATTTTTAGCTGAGGTTTTTCAAATTCCAGAGCTCTAAGACTGAAGTACTTAATATGGTTCTTTCCTTCCTTGAGTCTTAAAACTGTACAGGAGTGGAGGCTCTCTGCTCCTGCAGAGTAGAGCCATGGAACTCAGGAATGTTTGACCTTCAGGCAGAAAATGCAAAAAACATTATTCATCTGAAACTTTAGCACTCCTTCCTGGAAATCCACTAAACCATTCAGTACTCTAAAGATATCCATGAAGAAAGTGCCTAATGAGAAAGTTTTCTTGCTGCTGAAATCCATAAGGAAGATGATTTTCAATGTCGGTGAGCTGTATTATAATGCTGAACAATACTGGTGCTGGTGCATAAAACCACAGGTATGGCTGTACAGGCACAGGTCATATGTGTGGAGATTTTAGGGTTAATGTTTTTAGGACAGTTATATTGTTTAAGGTGGGGGAAGGCTGATTTTAAGAAAAAGCTTACCTTAAAATTGAATTAAAATGAAGTGCAGCATCAGGGAGGGTACATGTGCAATATTTAAATAACCACTGATTAATTTTAAAAACCTCGTATTTTGATGGTAGACCAAAGAAAAGGTTTCAGCACAAAAGAAGATTTTTTGAGGAGGAGTGGGAAGTTGGGAGCATCAGAAAAGGAGCATTTATGAAGAAAGTGATGGATTGAGAGCAGGACATTTAAGATGACCACACAAATGCAATCACTCAAGGGCCCTGACTGAATCTGTAGATCCTACAGACCTCTTCCATTCCTACTGCAGATTCCCATGACAGCCTCTATCTGCCAGGTGGTGATGCTGTGAGACATAACAGGACTGTGTTGCAAGCTCTGATATTATTTAGACTTCATTACTCTACTAAAATAGATTCAAATACATTTACAACTATGCTTAAAAGTATTAGCATAAATCATGAAAACTGAATGGCACACAAAAATAAATGAACCAAGTCTGTTTGGGGAGGCTATATCTTCAGTTATTTCTTATCCTATTTGTTAATTTAATGAATTTTGCCAATTAGCAATTAATTTGCAGTAGGTCTCCTAGTCATTAGTGTGAATTAGCAAGGTTTTGTTGGCGGAATGCCTCGAACATTAAATAAAAACCCTGTATCATGCAAAACCTCAAGGGTACTCCATGGTGAGATCCTGTACAGAAATTGAACTGCAGAGGGTTCACCCCAGTCCCAGCCCTTGCTATGAAGGTGTGGTGGGTGCTCTGTTCTGATCTTTTTAAACTGCATCACCCAACTCTGGAGCAATGTCCTCCTCCTTCAGGGGAGAGCAGGGCAGGTCAGTGCCCTGTATTCCATGCCTCCCAGACCAAGTGCATTCCAGCAGAGGCTGTGTATCCCAGGCTTCTTTCTGCACAGGCAGGCTCTGGTACTGTGGCTTTGTGGTGTTGACTCACAATTTTTTGTAGCTCTTTATTTTTCTCTTGGTACACTCAGTTCATGTGTTTAATGCAGGTTGTTTATAGCAAGGACAAAGGATTACAGTCCTTAAATCAAAAGTGATGTTGGTGTAATTATAAGCACAGGCTGGTGTTGCAAAGAGGGCTGTAGGGAGAGGCTGTCAAAGGAGAAGAGCATCCAAAATATAGTAACCTCAAAAATCCCAGCTAATCAGTTTTCTGACGGGAGCAATCTGTTTCCCAGGTATTATTATTATATGGGGACTTTAAAGATAATAAATAACAATAATAGTCTACTATGAGGAAGGAAAGAAAAGGGCAAATGCCATTCACCTCAGAAGCTGTGGTTGCTCACTGGAGTTCTCTGAGGAACATAATTTTCCTCAGCCCCTGTGGAGGCCTCCATCCATGACAACACCAAGAACATCCCAGGAGCTGTGGTGTCAGCAGTAAGGTTGCCTGAAGGGGTGTTTTCATTAATGCAGAGATATGGCCCACAGAAACCACATATCCCAGTGCAGACATCATGAGCCAGAGAGCTCTTCTCTGGGCTGCTGGCTGGGACTTGTGGCCTCTGCAGATTGCTTCATTCTTTGGGAATGAGGGGCAAGTGAGCACCACTTCCAGCACTATGCTGCTTCTCTGGATATCTGCTTGAAAGACCAAAACAAAGAAGGGCTTCCTGAAGTAAGCTTGGTCTTATCAGAGCTGTACAGAGCATGAAGACTTCTCTCTTGCACCAAGGCAGCCCAGCTAACGGACCTTGGCTAACAGATTATCAGCAGCGTTTGAGTAATAGACTGCTCATTTAGTTTTAATACATTTTGCATAGAGAGCAATCAGCCTTCATCAGTCTTAGAGATGAATTGGCTTAGCCAGCTAAATTCTAAAGATATTAGTCCGACAGCAGCCACATAAATCATAACATTTTCTTAATGATGGTAAAATTAAAATATACTCTTGCTTTGAGAAACCAATGAAGCCTTCCTGTTTGCAGGCCAGATCCTCCTGCCTGAATTAAAAGGAAGCTTAATTGATATGGTTTTAAACTAACCTCAGTCTCACTTTTCCTCAGCATCTTAAGTGTTCCTTTCTTTGAAGTTAAAGTAATTTGTCCTGCCTCTCCCTGCTCCATCCTCTAATCTTCAAGAGTGTCAGTGAAGTCCAGACTCCTGTGGGATGTGATCCAGATGTGCACAACATCACAGCTGAAGGCTTTGCCAGGTTGTTTGCGTTGCCAGTCATTGCTTGAGCCAGTGGAGGCCTCCCAGGAGGAAAGCTTGTGCTCTTCCTCTAACCAACAAACCAGGACCTCCTGTCTGTCTACCTAGCCTAGCCAAGGATGTACTTTTCTTGTCCTTTGTTCCTGAAGCTGGCTTGGTGCCCAGCATGCTTTTGCCAGAGAGAAATTAATAGAAGGGAATCCTGCCTTTGGCTAGAAAGGCTCCAGTGTCTGGTATTGGGGCAGGAATGAAGACACTCTCAGGGCTGTGGTAGTCACACAAGTATTGTGTGTCCACAGGCTCTTCAGTGGGGAGATGCTGGGCTCATTTTGTCCCCCAAATTAAGGGAAGTACCTTCTGACTAGGTCAGCCCATACATCCCCAAGCTGAGGCAGCAGAGCTGGGTATGTCACTAGTTTAAACGTTCTGTATGATTCCTCATGGCGCAGAACAATTCTTTGGGCTGAATCCTCTTGCTTTCAGGGACATCTTCCTGATGTTCTAGACTGACTGCTCAGTCTTCTGCTAAGCTGTGCAAAGTGACCTTTCCTTCCTTGGCATCCTGCTGCTAGCATGGCACCATCCTGCAGCATGGCACCCATGGAATAAACAGAACATCTCCTGTCCCAGTGCTCTGGGCTGCCTTATCTTAGGGCTCTACCCTCTCCTTTTTCAGCAGAGCCTGTGCAGGTAGTCTGTGCAGCAGAGCTCCTCAGAAGACCTCTTTTAGTGAGGTTCTGCTCAAGTTGAGACTCTGGGCTGAAGACTTGACTGAAATCCAAATATATGATAATTTTGACAGCCTTTCTTCTGCTAAAACAATAATTTTGTGGTGAACTGCAAAGAATCAGTTTCTTTACAAGTAGGAAAGAAGTATGAAATTGGCTGCTGTGCAAAAACCCCAGCATTAAGCCAAAGACCTTTGGGGTAAAAAAAAAAAAAGGCAGAGGCATCCTATAATCCTTACCTGTGCTAACTGTTTGCATGAAGGTGTGTGTTTGTTTTATCTCTAGTGCTCCTGTTGGATTCTCTGGGTCAGGTTGGATTCATCCTTCTAAGAGAGGATTTCTCTTAGAAATCCTCCCCTAACAGTCCTATTAGTCCTTTGCTGGAGTCTTTTTTGTGGTGCTAATATCTGTCAGAAAGGACCTAGTGCTTCTCAGCATATACCATGAAAGGCCCATTCCCCTGGGGTGCTCTGTGGCATCCATACTCTGGTTTCTTGGCTGAAGTGATGTTATGGAGAAGGCAGGATCCTTCTGGTCCTGCACAGGTCCTACACTGGTGTTGTGGAGCAGCTGATGGGACACAGCCATAGCTGAGTTAAGGTTAGAGATCTCACCATTTGGAGATGTGTCTGTGCGTGCACTGCTCCTGCATTCAGAGGAATTAGGAAGTTCCAGGTGGAGCCTCTTGGCATTTTTGTGTTGGGGCAGCGAACACTGGAAGCGATGGGTCTAATCTGGGAGACTGATGTTGGGCTGCCTGCTTCAGGCAACTTCAGCCTGTGGCTTATGGGAAGCAAGGTGACCACAGGCCCTCCCAGTGAGCTCTCCTCAGAGACTGGTTTTAAGGTGGAGTGAATAATGTTTCTTCCTTTGGGTCATTCCCAGCCATGTTGCAGACTCATGGTTGGTGGACTTGTGGCTGAGGTTTGGGCCCCTGGTCAGTAAGTGGTGTGTGCAGGATGGCTGCAGGATGCTCTTGCCTCCTGGCTGCTCAATGGCCTGCCGGGCAACTTGTGTTGGTGATTGGGATCCCCATGTTGAGGCGTGAGGTCACCTTTTCCAGGGCTGGATATGGAGGGGCAGCCTGTGCCTGTGCAGAAGGGTGTTTGACAATGCAGTATTGAGAACCATTTCTTTCCTGGTGTGTCTTCTAGCATAGTTGAGTGCTTTCATTTTTTCTTGAATATGTCCGCAGGGCTTGGGAACCCGTTCTCCCTGCCATATTGTGCCAGCTGCGTTTGTGCTGCTGGTAACCTGATAAATGCTTGGTCTGAGCAGCTAGCACTCCTGCTAGAGCCCAAATGAATGCAGAGGAAGGACCCTGCTAAGTGTGTGCATTCTTCCTCTCCTGGCCAGCTCCAATTCCCTTTCATAGCTCACATCTGATGCTTCCTCTCTCACCTAGCCCCTTAGCTCCGATGTAAATGTGTGTGCACACTTCCGCCAGTCAAGTAACTGTGCTCTCTCTGTCTCTCCCCTTTGTTACAAAGCCTGCTCTGTAAATGAATCCCACAGGTCTGGGGCTCAGCAGGTAAAAGGAGAAGTGAGTCTGTTAGCGCATGAGTCTAATCAGGCCGGCTAAAGCGAATAAAGTAGGGCAGCATTGCACATTAGCCGCTGTGTAAATGAGCCCTTTGATGGGCTGGGCACCGCGGGAGAGGGTTTGAAGCCAAGAAGAACTTTTGTTGTTAATTCAGTGACACATGGAAACTGTAAAACAGCGTGTCTTGCACACACACGAGAGAGAAAATAAAAGCCCTCACGACCGGGCTTTTCAATACCTGCCCTCAGACCTAGTCTGAAAACTTTCAGCCCCTGTCTCCCTCTCTTACCACTTGATTTTCCTTTCTCTCCCTTTCTTTTTTTTGTTCCCCCTGCACTATAAAAAGAAAAGCTCTCTTGCCTTTTGAACTAGACGGCTGTGAGTGAGGGCTATCTCTGAGCTGTGTGGCTCTGTTACCTTTGTGTTCCAGATGAAACTGCCAAGCTCGGTGGGACAGAAGAAGATTAAAGCCCTGGAGCAGATGCTGATGGAACTCGGAGTAGGTGAGTAAAGGGGGCACGCGAGAGAGAAAGAGACACACAGAGCTAGCCTTTGTTCTCGAGATGGGCTATTTTTTCCCCTAGTAATACAGCCAGTTTCTTGAATAACAGTATGTGAATGGTTTTTAAAATATTTTATGTGTTTAAAAAAAAAGAGAGAGGGTAAAAGCCAGAACAAGATGCACAGGGTTTTTTTTTTTTTCTTCCCAGTAGAAAAATCTTTTAAAAGAGCCTTTGTTTCTCTCTTGTTTGGGCCTTTTTAACCATCAAGAGAGGCAGCGCAGTATTAGGAAGGCAAATCTCAGCCTTGCCAGGAGAGGTACTTCTAAGTGTGTTAGTGACCACGGCACACACATTGTTCAGGGCTGCCCTGTCTTTCTTTTAAGCTTCATTTCCTCTTAATTTACTGCTCACGGTGGCAAGTCCAAAATGCATCTGGGACTGTTCATCCCCCCTTTATAGGTTGCATGCTGTGTGAAAATCTGGAGCATCTCCGCTGAAAGGCGAGTAAACACACATCCCTCACTCTTGAACTCGAGTGTCTTAGCAGCTGAAAGAAGGGTTCACTTAACATGTACAATACCTACGCTTGTGGCTAGAGGGGGAGAAGTGCAGCCTATGGCCAGTGGCTGCTCTCCATGCAGTGGGGACAGTTTGCAGGTATTACAGGTCCCAGCATGCAGTGTCTCTTGATTAGACACCTGATGATCCCTTTCCCCCTCAGTGTGGCTGGAGAGACATTTAAAGGTAGGAAAAGAGAAAAACAGAAATAAAAATAGAAGCCTTGTTAATGATTTGCAAGAGGTTACTGAGCCTGTTCCCAGCACTGACTTCTGTTAAGTCTTGTTAGTTTCTTGGGCCAACTGGTTTATGGCTCGATATGTTGTATCAGAGACTGTGCCATTCTGAAGGCCTCCTGTGGCTGGTGAAAGTGGCTCAGCCAGGATGGTTTCCTCTTACTGCTCTAGAACTAAGGGAGTTGCTGTTTGTGCTTGCTAGGGAAGCCTGAGGGAAGCATGTGAGTGCTTCTTGGAGCTCACTTTCCATGAGGGTAAGGAGGGGTTCCTGACTCCCAACTCCTGCATCACAGAACTCACATATCTTGAGGGTCTCTTGGGGCTTCGGCCCTGCTGCGCCTTAGAGTGCAGAACCACACCTGGGCTTTATGGGGGTGAACACAGTGCCAGCAGGAAGGGGGTCATGTGGGCAGCCCTGCAGACAGGGGCCACTGCTGTGTATCAGGGCAAACATGCAGAGCTTCATCCTTTCCTTCTGCAGAACTTACAGCTCTTCCTGGCTCTGTGTGTGTGCATGGTGGGTGCAGCAGAATGCAAGGTGTGGGGAGGTGATCTGATAGTTGCTGCTACAAACAGGTCTGTAACACAGCAGCAGAGCAGTTCTCTGCCTTGGACCTGCCCTGGGAGGAGCAATAAAAGAGGCAACAGAGCTCAGCCTGTCCACCTGTTGTTGGTGAAGGTGTAGGGAGCAGCAAGAGCTCTTCTGCCCTTTGCAGCAGTGTGGATCCAATCTCTCTGCAAGACAGAACTCCCTTCATGTGACCTGATGGGTGGCATGATTCAATCATGTGGTCTTCCATCATCCTTCACTTGCTGAGTCCTGGACTTTGCAGGCTCACCCTTAGTCCTTGGTCAGAACCAAAGGACAGCCTGAAAAATAGGAGTGCAGCCCTTAGGGATACCAATTGCTACTGATCCATGTTATTGGAGCGAGGCTCCTGGCGTATCTTTGTGGGAATGAAAGAGCAGCCGAGACCTTTATAGGGATTTTTCGTTGGAGGGTTGTAGGTCTGGGTGTTTAACAGGGCGTGTTTTTCTCCCTAGATCTTAACCCTATGCCCACAGAGGAGATTGTACAGATGTTCAACGAGCTGCGGAGCGACCTGGTGCTGCTGTACGAGCTGAAACAAGCCTTTGCCAACTGCGAGTACGAGCTGCAGATGTTACGGCACCGCTACGAGGCCCTGGCTAAAGCTGGGAGCATCGGCCCCCTCAGCGTGGAAGGTGCCCATCCAGATGGGCAGACAGGGCTTGGCATCGAGGAGGGCAAGGGAGATACCAAGGACCAGATCATTGATGTAGTAGGAGCACCACTGACCCCCAACTCGGTGAGAAGGAAGGTCGGGGGGGCAGAACAGGGCGCACTCAGGTCTCCGACGCAGATGCCCTGACAGGCGCTGGGGATGCTGCCCTGCTCTCCTTCCAGGCATGCGCGTCCAAGGGAGCAGAACACGCCTGTTCCCCCCCAAGTCCCAGTGCTGCTCTCTGGGCTTGTCTCCTGTGCTGGACAGTGTTCTTGGTGCTACAGGTGGGGTCAGCAGGGCTTTCTACATCCTGCATGCAGGCAGATGGCTTGGTGTGGGTGCCACTGTGGACCAAAGCGGTGAGGCTTTCGGTGATGAGAGCTTGTTCTAAGGCAGCAACAGTACAGCTGCAAACCTGAGGCATTTTCCCTCTAGACACAGCCTTGTAAGGGTTGCTCAGCAGAGGGAAGCAGGTGGGGAAAGCAGTCTTCAGGTTATGAGACATGACCTGCCCAAGACCCTGGAGTCAAGCAGTAGCCCTGCCTGGAGCAGGAGGCTTGGGAAGGACAGAGGTCTTTGAAGAGCAAAGGAGGGTTTTTATACCTTACTTCCAGTGCCAAGAAAGAAAAGCCTGGCCTAGGGCTTCTTCCAGTGCAAGCCCTGTGGCAATGTCCTGTGCATGTACCTCTGCAGGATGTGAATCACCGGCCTCTCCTCCCTGCCTCCAGGAGGGCAGGTTGCCCAGCCCCTCACCACTGCCTCAGGGCCAAGGGTAGGCCTGGGGATCAGCTGAGGCTGCTTTCCCCTCTGTGCAGTCCCCTGGCACAGCTGAGCTGAACTGCCTGATGAAAGCTGCCCATCTCCACACTGTGGCATCCCCGACGCCTCTGACGCACTGCCCCTGGTAGCGGCACAGACCTTTACTTTCTAAAATGTATAATGTATTGCAGGATATTGAGAACACCTTATCTGTCAACGGCAGAGGCGACACGTTAACCTGGACTTGAGTAATGTCCTATTTGATTGTGACAATGTTGAGTCGTAAGGAAGAGTTCCACTGAGACAGGTTCATGTTTGTAAAGGAGTCTTTTGAATTATTATTTTTTTCCCTACTGCATTCAATCTGGAATCTCACCCCTCCCTCCCTGCGGTCTGGAGTGTCCTGGTTTGCAAACTTTTTGGGCTGATTTACAGTACAGTTGGTTTCCCTTGAGAACTGGCTTGTTGGGAAGGTGGGAGAGATGGTGGTGGTGGCCATACCTGTAGGAGGAGGGAGCCCATGTGTGTGTTTCTGACCACATTGTTCCTTGGTGCCACCTCCTGGAATTGGAAACAAAGGCATGGGCCCAGGCAGCACAGAGAGGGTTAAACTGACCTGGTCTCTGACATATTTGAAAGAAATATAATCAAGTTAATTCACTGCAAGGCAAATTCAGTACCTAAAGGGCCCCCATGTTAAATACAGCACTGACCTTTACCGGCTGATTACACAAAGACGACACAATTAGATTAGTCCAAGACAAAAGGTCAAGCACATTCACACTGTGACCATTTTTTGCTACCTTTTGAGGCGGGGGGGAAATTACATCCCAGCTGGAGGGGTATTTTGGAGAGGAGGAGAATGGGGCTGCTGTACCATGTTCTGCCTGGTTCAGATATGTTTGGAGAGTCAGGCAGGGCCTGGCAGTGTGCTTGCCCTGAACCTTTCTACAGTTGTTGGGCTATGTGGTGGTGGGAGAGAGAGATCAACACCCTGCAGCCCGCAGCCAGCTTTTTCCAAGATAGGCTGAGCTGAGTAGAGGTCATGTCCTGGTGATCCTCCCTGCCCTGCCCAGAGCTGGCAGATGTAGCTCTGGTGCCTCTTGTCCAGCATCATGGCTGAAATTTGCCTCTGGAAGATTGTTGGGCTCGGTCAGCACTGAGAAGGGGGATGGCTGGTGGGTGTACGCATGTGTCCCCACCCTGCACAGCAATGGCCCCAGGGTGTCCCAGGCCATGGTGGGGACAGCAGGGCCAGGACACAGTGCTGAGGAAGCAGCCTGTGGAAGCACAGTGCTTTGTTCCTGCCCCACAGCGTTGGCAGCAGGGCAGCAGTGTGGCCGGTGGTGGGAACAAGCAGCTCTAGAGCACAGCAGTGCTTTCTGATGGCCATTCCTTCCCTCGCCTCCTGCAGCCGTGGGTGCTTGGCCATGACACCTGCCCTTGTCCTGCTGCAGTGGTTTAACCCTGCCACGCCAGCCTTGAACTCCTGAGTTCAAGTGTGTGCTTTTCACTGAGCTGCCAGGGCCTTTGGGGGAATCATTTAATCTCCCTCCTACAAATTCCTCTGAGTTGGAGAATCCCTTTGTGCTGTCTAGCACTGCCTGTCCATGGCACTCTACATGTTGGATTAAGCATGGATTAGTTCAGCCTCCAAACCAGCTGCTCCCCTGAAGCCAGATTTGTTTCCCTGGAGAGAAGTGTCTTGCTCCAGATGTTGGAGGGAGTGAGTGGCAAAGCCAGGAATAGGACTAGGAGTCCTGACTCCTGAGCGCTGCCTGGCATGTCTGGATTCTTTTCCAGGAATTGGAATGAATGGGCAAAGGCACACCAGGGTCTTTCGAGATACTGGTTTTGTCAGCAGCTGTCTGCCACCACCCCGCTTGGCCAGCAGTGGGGATGGGGGACATGTCAGCAGGGTGTGTTAGCCAGGCTGGGAGAGGCATCTGTCTCAGAGCCTGTGGGGCAGTGGGAAGCCTGGTGCTGTCCTGCCCTGCTGTGTCCACCACTTTTCTCCTACCCTGGCTACCTGTCCATGCTCTCCCAGGGACTGCAGTGCCCATCGCTGACCATTAAAGCTGAGCTGGGATCCCCCCAGTGCTGTTTGAGGCTGACCCCGGTAGGGACTTTACTCGGGGCCTTTGGGAGGTGAAAGGTGAGCCGAACTCGGAACAAATTAGTTCCAAGCAGAAGTTCAGCCAGTTACTCCAGATTGGATCCTTTGATTTCCGCAACTCAGACTCCACTCAGTGATCTGTAATGAGTGACTCTCAGAAATCCTCACATTGCAGCACTTTGTTCCTGAGCTCACAAGTCAGCCCATTAATGGGTAAAGGAAAGGACCTTGAGTCTAAGAAGTCTCGGGTTCAGAGTCAGAATTATTTGACTTTTAAGCTTCCTTTATCTGAACTCCTGCTGACTTCTTGTTTTCTGAGCCTGTTTGAAAGCTAGAAGTTACATTGTTAAGATCAAACATTCTCTCTTTCCAGATGGAGTTACAATATCTGTCTTTTATATATATATATTTTAATATATATAGTGTATATATACCAGGGTGTATATATATTCTTCTCTTTTTTTTAATCGTTCTTTCCATTAAAAGAAACTAGACTTGTAAGCTCTTGTAAATTATAATGTAAAACATTTTTTTTAACCAGACAGTTCCCAATTTTGCCCGAGGCAACTGGAATAGCTGTGCCACGGAAGGCAATAGGAAGGTGATTAATATGAATTTGTGACATATTTGAAAGATGGGTCTTTTGCCATATAAAGATTATCAAACACATGTGCTCTTCCCCATTAATTCTGCAGCCCTCCCAGGAAAGCCACAAAGCCCAGCTCCTTTGTTTCCAGGGTGGGTTTTTGTTTTTTTAAATGTACCTTTCGGTCCCCTTGATTACCCTGTATTTGATTTTTATAGGGCATCTGCTCACTCTGCTGTGTGGGTTCTCTGGCCCTTTTATTTCCCCGTTAATCGGATCCCACGAAGGCAGCGGTGCCAGGGCCTCTGACGAAATCCGTGTGTGTGTTGTATTTAACTTTCAGCCGTGCAAATTCCATGCTCTGTTTGCCGTCTGCCCGGCGGGAACTGGGGGCCGCTTCCCGCCAGGGGAGGCAGCGGGGCCTCCCACGACGTGCTCTGCCGCCGGGAGCAGACAGGAGCAGGGATGGGCAGGCCTGGCTCCTTCCGGGTCCCTGCTGCCTTGTCTGTCCCCATGGCGCTTGCGGGCTGGGGCAGTGGCTCTGCAGGCCTTGGGAACAGGAGAGGGCTGTGGGGCTGGGCACAGCAGGCACCAGCCTGCAGTCACTGTGCCAGTGCAGCGCTGGCCTGTGCCACTGCCTGCGGTGCCTTGTGCCGTGGGGACCTGGGGCTCTGGCTCCTCGTGTCCCTGCAGCAGCCAGCGCACAGGTACCTGGTAGCTGTGCCGTGCCTGGGGCACCCCACACACAGAGCCCAGCTCCGGCTGCTGACCCTGCCATGGCTGTGGGCAGAGGGTCCGTGTGGCACCTGGCACAGTCTCACTGCAGTGCTGGGGCTGGGGGAATGTCCCACTTGGTGACAATGGCCCCGGCTTTCCTAGGGCTGGGTGCAGCCCTGAACCTTCTCTGTGAAGGGGAGTTCCCTGGAGCTTGCCAGCCTCGTTCGGGCATATTGGAGTGCAATGCCCAGAAAAGGGGTGGGTTTTTTGAAGAGCCCTGGTTTTCTGTCAGCCTCCCGATCTGCTCCTGGGCCACATCACTGCAGGTCTGGATGGCAGAGGAGCATTTCCAGGCTCTGCCCTGTCCCATGTCAAGCATCCCTGGCACAGCTGCCCATAGCACAGAGCTGTTCTGCCCCTCTCTGAGTGTCCTGCTCCTCAGGGCTTGGTGCATGCTGGCTTGCTTGGTCAGGGCTACTGGGGTCACCGAGTTCTTGCAGAGCTCAGCCCCTTCCTCCTGACCATCCTCAAGCTGTGTTCATGTCAGGGAGGTAACATCCCCTGTGAGGGTGCCATCCCACCCCCTTGTCACTGTTGGATTAGCTCTGTCCCTCCTGTCACGCGAAGACCTGGCTCTGCCTTCAACCAGGCAGTGTAGTCCATTTGGCACTGCTGGGAGTGCTGCTGAAGCTCTGGGCTAGCTCCGAGACAGGTGGATGTGTTTGCCACAACCCAAGTGCTTCCACCTGCTGTTCCTAGTTGGATTTTTCTTTCCTGTCTCCCTTTTGGAGCAGAGAAATTGAAGGGAATTGGCCTCCAGCTCCTTCTCCATCAAGAGGATGAAGAAGCCATGAGCACTCTGTGCAGGGTGAGGATGAGGAGGTGCAGGGGCAGTGCTGGCTGTCCTGGAGCCCCTAGGGACAGCTGGCTGCTTGCAGCCATGGGACAGGACAGGGGCCTTGCTGGGGCAAACACTGCAGTTGTCCAGAGAAAAGTGGGAGCTATCCCCTGCCCAGTGCCATAGTCCTGACCCCATCTGACCTCTGGAGCAGTGCAACCTCCAGGCACTTGCAGCAGGTGCCAGAGAGCTGCCCCAGGGATGTGCAAGGCCCCGCCCCAGGCCACCCATGGCTGCCCTGCGGCCACTAGCCTTGGTGCATAGAGCTGTGTCACCCCAGTCCCAGGCAGGCTGGGTGCCGCTGACCCTCTTGGGAGCTGCTGGCTGTCCCTGAGCCCATCTGCCTCAGTCACCAGCTGGAGTTGCTGCAGCCTCTGCTGCCTTTGAGGCTACCATGTCCTGAGCCAGGCTGCTCCTGTGCTGCCCACACCACGCTGGAGAACTCCTTCCAGCATCCCACATGCCCAGCCCTTGTGTAGCTGCTCTCTTCCAGTAACTCTTGCATGCCTGACACCTGCAAGTGCTGTCCTGCCTTCGTAAGGGGCTGCCCCTGCTGGAAACACTTGTGTTGTCCCCAGCACTCACTGTCAGCAGAGTTCAGCCTCCTGCTGCCCTGCCCAAGGCTTCAGTCCGTGGTGGGAGAGGCTGAGGCATCGCAATGGGAGCCTGGGTTTATGTGCTGCCCACTGTGGGCAGTGGTGGCCCTGGCTGTGTGCCCTGCTGTGGGCTGATGTCCACCTGCCCACCCTGTGTCCCCTACACCTGCCTTCCATCATTGATCCACCGTGACAATGTCCTCTGAGTCACATTCTCGCCTGCAGGAGTAGAGGGCAAAGGCCAAGTTCTTAGTTTTCATAAAAAACTAATTAGACGACTTCCATCGAAAAAGGGTCAATAAAGCTGATCAGGGGCTGCACAGATGGAACTGGTAAAACCCCTGTGACCTTTGCATGGAGCAAGTGGGCTGGACTGCCCCTGCCCTCTGGGAGCTGCCCACTCAGTGCTAGCTGGATACTTGCATCCCTGTCACCCAGTGGCACTCTGGCACAGGGCAGGTTCCTTGGGCACCTGGATGCAGTGGTGGTTCCTGCACAGCTGGGTATGGCTCCTGCACCCCACAGCGTTGCACTCGTGGGGTAGAGCAGGTGCCCCACGGCCAGCAGAGCCACACTGGCTCCATTCTGTAGCCAAGATGCTCCAAATGCAGTGGCAGCTGTGTGGGTACGGTGTGCCAGGCTACAGGGTGGGGTGACAGGTGCCAGTGGGATGTAGTGGTGGCTGTTACCGGCCGCTGGGCAGAAAACTGCAGGATGTGCACCCATGGATAAGGCCCAGCTGTGATGGGCTGGTGGGATCCTCAGGGCAGAGCTGCCTAGGGGCACTGGCAAACCCAAGGTGGTGGTGGGGCTGGTGCCCACCCACAGTGCCCATGCTGGAGAGTGGGGCAGTGCTCCCAGCAGCAGGGAACCTTGACTGCCCTTTCACGGCCAAACCCTTTTATGGGGAGCATGGATGTGCCATACCCCAGGGAGCACCCTACTCCCACATTCCCAGGTGGCACTCCCCTCCCTCTGCCCCCCATACAAACTTGCACATGCATGGGCACAGCCCGGGCTCCTTTACCCCCAAACTTTATTCATGTGGCACATTTACAGCAAGGATTGGAATAACTAGACAATGAAAATGCTGGGGTTGCATTATCGGTTGGTTTAACTGGAACACCACACACCATGCAGTCATGTACCGCCAAGTTCAGTGCCTGTATTGCCCTTCTGGCTGCCGTCACCGGCTTCGCTCCAGGCCATGCATGCACGGGCCTGGGGCTGCAGCCTCCCTGCAGGTCAGGGCCCGGATGAGGGCTCCATTCAGCAGGGCCCTGGGGCTGGGTGACACTGAGAGGACGTGCGCCCTCAGCCTGCCCCACGGCTCCCCCCAACCGCCCTGGCCAGCCGGGAGCCCACCCAGCCGGAGGGGGTGTGCTCGGCAACTCTCTCAGGCAACAAGCCAGCTGCTGCTGAGCGTCCGCGGGGACCTGTGAGGGGCACAGCACGTGGGGGGCTGAGCCTCAGCTCGGAACCGAGGGAGGTTGGTGGGGAGCACGCTCAGGGGCCTGGGGTAATTTGCAGCTCCCCTGCTCAGGTACCTCTGGGCCGGGGGCCAGCGCGCGCTGGCACGTCCACCACCGGACACGGACACGGTGCTGTGGCGGGCCTGTCCCCCATGGAGCTGGAATTGATCGGCAGGGACGAGGCAGGGCTGGGCAT